>VZSF01001520.1:848457-1005774 GCA_013398295.1 Chionis minor
CGCGGCCGCCCCGGAGATGCCCTTGTGAGGCGGCCCGGTGGGTGGGGGGGGGTCTGAGGCGACAGGAGAAGGGCTTCCTCGGAGCTGCCCCTCGGCGGGGCAGAGGAAAGCGCCCTCCCTCCGTTCACCATTAAGAGGAAGGCGATGGAGGAGCTGAGCGCGGATGAGGTGAGTCGGCGGGCCCGGGGCCTGGGGGGGCGGCCGGGCCCCGCGGGGAGAAGGCGCCGGGCTCTGCCGGGCCCTTCTCCTCAGCCCGAGGGGCGACTGGCGTGTGGGAAGGGGTGTCGCTGGGGCGCTCTGCCGTCGCCCCGGCTCTGCTTTTCGTGTTCCTGCTCTCCGCCTGCTGCCCCCGACCTGCCGGCCCCCGGCCGGGCGCTGGGGTCGAATTGCTTCTCTCCCGGTTAATTGTTTATTCCCTGCTTNTTCCCGCCCTTCTCCCGCCGCCCCTCAGCCCCGCCCTCGCCCCCGTTCCCGCCCCGCCACGACCAGCCGCGTGGGGCCACGCCCCCTGCCCGCCCCCCGGCGCTTACCATTGGCCGGCGCGGCGCGNGAGAAGGCGCCGGGCTCTGCCGGGCCCTTCTCCTCAGCCCGAGGGGCGACTGGCGTGTGGGAAGGGGTGTCGCTGGGGCGCTCTGCCGTCGCCCCGGCTCTGCTTTTCGTGTTCCTGCTCTCCGCCTGCTGCCCCCGACCTGCCGGCCCCCGGCCGGGCGCTGGGGTCGAATTGCTTCTCTCCCGGTTAATTGTTTATTCCCTGCTTCCATCTGCCAGGTAGTCTTTGTCTGGAGGATGTCTCCTTTCTGTCTGCGACGCTAGACGTTTTATGTGTTCTCTGTGTGATTTAAAAAAAAAGAAGCCAACAAAAAAACCAAGCAACAAAACCCATGCCATGCTCTTTAACATAGTAAAATACTTAAAATCTTGCTTCCTCAGACTCTTGGCTGAGGAGCAAGGTGAGTGCCTTTGTGATCTTATATTTAATATAATTTCTTCTTAAAACAGTTTGAAACAGGCTTGCCAATTTTCCAATGCTTCCTTTGATTTACTTTTAAAAAAATTATTATTCGAGCTTATGTTCTTTACCTTAAGAGTTTTACATGTTAAAATTTTATTCTCTGCCTGTGGCAGGGGGGCTGGAACCAGATGATCTTTAAGGTTCTTTCCAACCTAAACCATTCTATGATTATGTTGTGATTGGCAAACATCCGACATGGAATAATATGAACTGTTTCTTGTTTCTTCCTTTTCTTTTTCTTAAGTGGTCTTAGGTTTTGCCTGTATATTGGAGAACTCTCAAATGAATTCTGTCATCGTACTGACCAGGATATAGGGAGTTTCCCATGGTCCCAGTGTAATGCCCAAATGATGTGCAACTTTAAATCTTCCCTCATCTCCTTAATATTTTCATTTTAAAGCACAGTGTGTATCTATAAAGTGTACTGTATTGGACCAGCTGCAGCATAGGCTCATCGCTGTACTTATACTCCAGAGAGGCTCAAAAGAAATAATTTTTGTTCTGTGCCATGTCTTATGGCGGGATTGTAGAGCAAGCTGGCTGTGGTCATCACTCGAGATTTGTATTCCAAAAAGTTAAGATGTTTTTGATTATGATATATATCATGATTTAGCAATCCTACTATGTTGCAGCAGGAACTAGGAGAAAATACTTCATTCTGTTTACTTGATGAAGGTCCTCGTACACTATGGAAACATTGAGAAAAGGAGTACAGTTCCCATATTGGGGAGAGTGGGCTAGGACACTAGGGTTGTAATTTCTGCTGTGTAAAGGGATCTCTAATTTTACAGGTATATTTCATGAGTATTATGTTTACATGCAAGTTGTCTGATGGTTAAACTGCGTCTCATGAGGTGTTTTATGATTAATTTCAGAATTATTTAACCTATGTAAGCTTGTTTGTGTCACTGCTTCAGCAAATTACTGACATCATGAAAACCACTGCATCGTGGAACTGAGACTGCAGAAAATGAGTTCTCCAGTAGGGATTCATCTACCTTTTCTGGCAAAATGTTTGTCTCGACTGACTCAATTTTTTCTGTGTCTTTCTAGTAGGTCAGCTAGGACCAAAGCTGACTGGCCTTTTAGGCGATTTCTTGAGACAATCTTACATTGTTTTAAGAGAGTCATGCTGTCACTTTTTATTGTTAGTGGACCCCTCATTGACAAGTCAGATCCAAGTCTATTGTAAAATTCCTCCACTTCTCCAATTTACTGTTACTTGGTGCAGTGGACCCTGGATCAGAGGTAGACTACATGGAAATATAGCCTTCTGAAATACATTATATGACTTCTGTCTGATTCAGACTTTTTATCTGGTGACGACTGAAGGTGAAAAAACCACTCAACTAAAATTGAAATTAGTTGCAAGTCTCTTGTAGATTAGGTTATCTCCTTACATTGAAGCATAATTAAGTATAACATTAATGGATTGTAACTTGAAGAGAGACAAATAAAATTGATAGTGGTTTTGGGATTATAGGACGTGTTTTAGCTTCAAGAAGATATTTTTCACTGCTATCAACAGTGCCTCACTGAAATTTTCTCAGTGTTTACTTTGTTAAAGAGCTAGAGGTTGTAAGCTGCTACAGACCATACTGAAATCTTTAGGAGAGGAGAAAAGAAAATGCCTTTTTAGTGTGTGAATTTTAGCAGGAGTGATAGATAGCACAAGATAAGAATAGGGACTGCATAGAATAAAGCAGAATCAAGCCAAATGTAGCATGAAGTGGGAAAGAGTGACGTGAATTTAGCCTCTTTGAACATTTACGTAACTTTTGAGTATTTTAGAGTAGTATTTTCTGAGCATGGAACATGACCAGCGTCACCAGAAAATGAAGCATTTCTTAAACCAATTTAACATGCTGTAATGAATACAAGAAAGATAAAGCTATCCATTCAAATTACCCTTTATTGTACAGGTTTAGAACTCTTCTGTGATTATGGTAGAATAAAAAATTTCCTTAGTATCACTAAGTAGTTGCCACTGAAGCAGATGTTGATACAGAATTTTTTTCTTTTAACTGGGAGTTTATGAGCCTGAGGGACCAGTCTTCCTGATTGTATCTCTATTGGTCTGCTGCAAAGTTAAATTATCAGTTGAGTGTATTTATCAGGGTGCTATTTTTACATTGCTTGTTGTAGCGTGCCCAGGTAACATATTTTTAAGAAGTCCAGTAAGATCAAAAATGTGTTTCTGAAAACTATTATTCAAAGACATAGTCTAGATGTGTCCAGCAAAAAATGCACAAGTTAAAAAACAGTGTGCTTCTTCCATTCAGCCAATTAGATTTTTTTATTAACCTTTTAAACTGTTTATTGTGGAGTTGTGCTTTGTAAGGAAGGTGGGCGTTGTTGGTCCCATAGCCTATATAATAATTAGTACCAAATAACTTGTCACTGTTAGGTAATATAATGATACATAACAGCTTTGTCATGTGTCACTATTGCAAGTACTTACTGGTGAAATCAAGGGCTGGCTATTAGTGAGGCAACCTGAACTTCCCTAAGAAAATATTTTTAAAAACCCAGCTATGAGTTTCTTCATGCTAATTTGAAGAGTCACTCAGTCTGAAATGAGAAGATGTCACTTTGAACTCCCAAGATTCTAATGTATGTTATTTGTGTTACATGAAGGTGATGGGTTGGGGCCTCATTACTGTGCGGACAGGTTACGTCTGCTGAGTCCCTGTCTTGTGCCCTGAGCATAAAGCCCATCTTCCCTCGTCTTGATGCTCGTTAGTCTTCAGGCACAAGGGAATTAACTGGCTAGAATGTCCGTGCCAGTTTTATGCTGTATACTCAAACTTCTCTTTCAGCCTGCCCCTTGACCTTTCCAGCGTAATATCTTTATTTCTATCTTTTTTCCCCTATTATTTTTTTTTCTCTTACGTAAAACTTCATAAACTTCACATCAAATTTCGTATTTCTGTGATAACTTTATGTAAATCCAGAGGAATATGACAACTCAAGGCATCTATTTGGTCCTTTAACAATTGCTAAATCTACCCTCAGTTGTGAAAGCTGTCTCTTTCAGTGAAAAAAATATTCAGAGTTTATTTATATTTTAATGTTAATTTGTTCAGCAGTAAGGAAGATAAGTATAATTTGCCTATCATCCTTAAAAGGGCAGGGAAGAATCTTGTGTTAGTTTTAATTGCAGTATCTTATCTAAAAGCAGCTCAGCGTCTGGGCAGATTTCTTTGTTACATGCCCTTTTCCGAATTTTTTTCAGTGCAGGTTACAGTCTAGTGGATTGGTCCTTAAGAGAGATGGGTGGTTGACAGACTGAGAGTGACAAATAAAAGGCATAAAGTTCACCCTTGTCCTCCTGTTTCAACAGCGATGATTGTGGCTGGTTTTGATGTAACTTCGGTGTAAAAGTAGCCGAGCACTGTAGGTGAAGGAATGCTGAGTGGCACAAGTGACCTCAATTATCTGCTTGAAACTGGGAGATGATGAAGAGAGGTTTTGTGCAAATCGTACCTTGTGAGGGATATGACCTTGTTTGAGTAATCAACGTTTGACTGTATTTGAGAATACTGATTATTATCTATGCCTCTTTCTCCTCGCATACTTCCTTCCTAACGTGAGGTTTGGAACTAGCTAGCAAGAATGAATATGAACAGTTGTGGAAAAGTTTCACATCACATTTATCTTTCCTGCTTTTTACATAATTAATCTTCATCTATCTTCATCTTTCTCCCTCAGCCACTTCTGCATGTACGGGCTGTTTCTGTATGTGTGCGTTTGTGGGGTTTTTTTCCTCCATTCCTCTCTGCCATTCTTTTATCTAAAAAACATGGTTCTAGATCACTTGAATGGTAAGGAAACAGTTTTTGAAACTTTAATTCAGCCCTCTAATTCGGAGATCTCAATTCAGCTGGGTTGTTTTACTGATAATATTTTTGGTACAGCTCTGTGAGCTATGAACACTTCGTTTGGATTCAGCAATAGGGAGAATGGATTTGGGGATGCGTAACTGACGTATTCTGAGGTATGCCTCTGTGAGGTGAGGTAGTACTGTAGGTTTTTTTCAGACAAAGAGCTGAAAAATTAAGATGTAAGATACAAATGGAGAAAAATTAAAACATTTTAAAAAAACTTTTGAGAGACCCCGATATGTACAGCTTCTACTTACAGCAAAGATAGACAATTTGTTTACGCAGTAAGCTGTATTTTGCTTGACAAGGAGGAGGGATTCTACTCATAGCCTTTTCTTTGTCTTAAGAACAAAAAAAAAAAAAGGCAGTTTATTTTCTAGCCGCATGCCATGTTCGTGTGGTGACACCTGTCATGGAGGGAGATGTAGTTCCAGACACTGTTTTCCCACAGTTTTTGAAGTCTGATTTAATTTGATCTGTTCTTCTTCCTGTTGGAGTAGGTTTCACAGGCCATTAAATGACTGCAGTAATGTAGCATAGACATTGACTTGACACAGATCTTTTGTTCTCTCTTTCCCTTGCATGGCAGTTCTTTAGAATTAGGAGCAGAAATGAAAACTGATACATTGCAATGCTTGAGTATCATCATACAAACTATGAATAACATGAATTGCTTATTTTCTTGGAGAGTGGACATCCTTAAATATGATACTTTTATTTTGTGCTGGGCCTATTTCAAGCTGAAGATGTAAACTTTAGGAACGCATTTTCTGAGGCAGCCTGTGATAATAAATAATTTCTGTTCTATTTTTCATTTATGCTTTCAGTTTCACTTGAAACAAAAATTATGAGTTTTGTAAGTTTTACTTATATATATTATAATATATATATTACTACTGTTACGTGGTCACATGCTAATTTTAATACAGAGGTTCATAACAGTTTTCTGAAGGCTGATGCTTCTCTGTCTTACTAGTAATGTGCCCAAACTGTTTTTTAAACAGTGTGGTGGAATGTCTGTAGGTGATGAGAGGATGTTATTTACTGTTTATCTTTACTTCCCAAGATGCTTCTGTGCAGCAGATGAGTTGTATATTTTCAGTGTTGCAGGTCTGTTTCAGATTAACTTGGCCGTCTTTAATAATTTTCAACTGGATCATCTTTTTTAGCACGAGTGTTTTTATTAGTATCATGTGGTGTGAAATTAAGGCAAAGGTCATGTTCGTTTTGTCCCTTTTACCAGATTAATGCAATTTGTTTCATCAAATGCCAAAATAAATGGGGAGGAGTGATACAGGTTTTGAAATTGCTGAGCAGTAAATGTTAAACTTGTCTTACACAACCGTTTGAGGGACAAACACAGTGTTCTCCAGTGCAAATGGTTTTCCAAGGCAGCAAATGCGTACTAAAATCTAAACATTGAGGGTATTTTAGTATTGTCATGCAGAACAGAGAAATGGCAGCAAGACTCAGCTTCATTTAGCGGGTTATCAAGTAAAGTTTCTCTATATGCAGCTTCACTGGAGCGAATACCCGCCCTGTGTAGGGGCCAAAGGCAACCATGGGGAGCATGTGCATATGTATATGCAAACAAACTTGTTCATTTGCTGGGGTTTTTTTAATTATTTTGTGCAGATTCGTCGAAGGCGCCTTGCTCGGTTGGCAGGCGGACCATCTTCCCAGCCTACTACACCGCTTACGTCACCACAGAGAGAGACCCCACCGGGACCACCTGTAGTGGCACCAGCCCCGGGGCCATCCCATAGTCTAGGCCTAAATGTCCACAGCATGACCCCAGCTACCTCTCCAATTGGTGCATCAGGTAGGCTGGCACCATAACGACAAAAATTATTATTGTATGTCTACTGAAAGTTATTATGCGACTCCTCTTTAGAACATGAACGCTGTTATGGTGTTATTTCTGCTGTTACTAAAAATAATTTTCAGAAAGAAAAATTCTAAAACGGTGAATGAAGCTACTTTGTGTTTTCATTTTCCAAATGATAAATGGTTAGATACAATTGTTTTCCGGGTGTCAGTAAACTGAGGGCATTTAAAATGTGATACAGTTTTATATTATAGAAAAGAGCCAAATCTGTCAAGGAGACAGGAAAAAACCCTTATCAGTCTTGCAACGCAGTTTTTATTGATTTTTTTTTTTTAGGTACATTTTAGTAATCAGTCCCAAGTTCATTTTTGATCTTTAATTACTAGCATTTGGCACAATTAAAAACGGTAGGCTGCGATTGTGCATTGTCAACATAAGAATAAAGCATTTGCTTTCTCCTTTGTATTATTTTGCCAATTTCACTATTTACTTCAGTGAATACAAATAGGATATGTACAAATGGTGTTTATTTCAGAAGATACAAATAATACCTGATCTATTAAAATTGGGCAAATTCAGAAGGCATGGAAATTTGGGAGGGTTGCTTCATAGAGAGGTGAAGACAATATTCTTATATATAATACCACCTTTGACCTAAGAAAAAAATAAATTATTTCAAGCTGGGTATCTTGGAAATCAAAACAAATTGTCACTTTTTCCATATCGTGATCTTTATCTGAAAACTTAAATTGTTTTGCATGTTGTGTAACTAAGCTAAGAGGTTCACAAAGCCAATCTCAAAACAAATGTCAAGATTGTTTTAAACAGGTTTTCAATATCGTGAATCATTTAGGCCAGAAAAGACACTTAAAATCATAGAGTCTAACCACTTGATGTGCTTATATTGAGGCGCCCAAAACTGCACACAGTGTTCGAGGTGATTTCTGAGGGTTTGATGGGAATAATATTTTTGCCAGTGCTCCTCGATAAGCATGCGGAAGTCTTTATCTATTTACCTATTTGCTTTTTGAAATTGTATGTTTTACCCTTTGGCAAGTGCAGTAATCTACAAGTTTAGATCTTGTAATTTAATTAGAGTGCTGTTCTGAAATACCTAGAAGTGACCCCTTCCTGCTTATTTTGTTGCCTTGTATCTGAAGCAGGACAGAGAAAAGCTATCAAAAGCATTTCCTGAGGAAAGCTCGTTGCAGATGAAATTTAACACTGTGTATTGTCCTCATGATTATAGACAGCAACCCAGAAGCAAAGCTGACTTTTTTTTTCCCCCCAAGAATAGTGCAGAGGTAACTTACTGTCTTCACTCAGCTTGTGGTTACGTGACTATTTTAACCCATCTTAGGTCTGACTCTTGCTGAAAGAAGTATTTCTCATTGCCTGTCCCTCTGCTGTCCTTAGCACTGCATGGTGAGGGAGATCACGGACTTAAACTGAGTGAAAACTAACCCAGGATAAATAAATGGTTAATTTTCAAATAGGTGAGGTCCTGATCCATCTTACTGCACAGCTGTATAAGTGATAATGCCAGCAGGGCAGGAGTGTGGAAACGTGTACCTGAAGGTAGGAATGTTTGTGTGTTGGCAGACAGGTTTATCATGGTTTGAAGAGGTCAGACAGCTAAGACCTTAGAGACTTCTGTTTTAAGAATTCATCTGTCTGTACTGGACAGTACCTAATTATACAGACTAGATTGTTCGATGAGCAGAAACAGAAGTTACCTAGTCAGTGTAGTGTTTGCCTCCTACAGTGCCGTTCATTGCAGCGATTTAATCATGCGTGTCTTTTTCACATGAGGGTAAGAGATACGGTTAAATGGGGGAACAAGTCAGGAAAAAAATGTTCTCAACTGATTATCTACTGTATTTAGCATAAATGAAGACTCAGCTAATGCTGTGTGGTTTGCGGGAATTCTTTTGAGCAGTAGACTAAAGTGACTGCAGAGGATTTTAATTTGTTTGGATGTACAGAGAGCAGTCCCAGAAGAGCAGTGTCCTCGTAAGCATCCATTTTTATAAGAAGTTGCATATCATGGTGAGATCAGACTTAACGCATCGATTTAATGGAAAATATGATCATTATTTTGTATGTATTTTTGAAGTATTTTGGAGAGCCTAGAACGAAACCACAGCCACCACACACTGGGTGTGTGGTCTTCATAATTTTTGCATGTATCTGTATGTTGTTGTGGTTTTTCTTTTCCAAAGGAAGGCTGGAACTTTGGGTGTTGGGTATTTTATTGTATACCCGATCCAGCGAAGTACAGGTGGAATTAAATTTGGGAAGATTGTTGTGAAAAGGTGGTAGGTAGGATAGTTTGTTTGAAGAGGTCTGTTGAGTGCTGCAGTTTAACTGTTAAAGTACATTTTCCTGGCAGTGGGAGTAAGAGCCCGAGGGAATGTAGAACAATGCACTTCTTCACCCTGGTAAGCCCTGTTTGCTCTAGTCTCTTCATCCAGTGATTTAGCTAGCTTTTTCTTTGGGAAGAGGGAGAGGAAGGACTCAATGAAGACTGCCCCTTTATAATCAGTGCTGTACTGAAGGAAAACAAGGCTGTGACCAGGTATGTGAAACCAGTGGCATGCTGGAATACCCTGCTGAAGTCAGCCTTCCCCTGCCGCGGCCAGCATATTTTTCTGGCTGTTATCTCTAGGGAAACTACCTCATTGAAGTTCCGCTTTTGCAAGTTGCTTTTATTTAACCTGACTGACCTGAGCAGCTTTGCTCAGTTCAGGCACTGTATGTGACATTTCTGTACCCTCAGATTTGTGGAGAAACTGTACTAGGCTTTGGGCCTGTGCCTCGTGCAAGGACTTTCAGTGTCAAAGCAGTAATATGCATCACTAAAATTCCAGGACTGGAGGAAATAGCCTGGAACTCCAAGGAAATGGTGTTTTTCTTGACATTTTCCTGCTTCCTGGTTGAAATCTTCTGCAGACATTTAGTACTGGCGAATAGGTTGTTAAGTGAAATATAACTGTTCTTGGAGGATCTTGGTTCCTATCTCTATTCTTTTCACACTGAAAACCTAATGGGCACAAGAATGTTGTTTATGAATGAATGAGTTATAATACCCAGCTATAGCCCTAAAGGTACTAACCAAAGCATAGAAACTTTGAACAAAACTGAGTAAAATTTACATTTCGCAAGTACTTTGTGTATGTGCAAGTTACATATGCGTTCTGTGTTGTCCTGCTATACCTTAAAGTGCTTTTACATGGCTTCAGTTGTAGAACATAGACATTTGGGCAATCTGCTCGTTAAATTCTTTTCTGAATACCAATGCAAATTAATTTTACCTTACAAATCTCTTCCACTTTATTTGAAAATCTGAGTGTTTTCTGGATACTTACTAGTTTCAAGCCTAAGATAAGGAGTGAAATACAACCTTTTTATAGCTAGGAAAGTAAAACAAGAGTTTCAAAGCGGCAGAATGAGGCAAGTTTTTGTGCCTCCCATACTGAGTATCTAGTTGTTCTTCAGCAAACTGTCTTTTAAATGGGATTTTTCTGCCTTCTGCAGTTTTCCTCCTGTCAAATGAATTGTTTCAAGACCTAGAAAAGCTTTGGGAAGGGTGCTCGAAAGCAAACAGCTTGTGTCAAAGAGTGTAATCCTGATTTGTTCTGTTTTTCTGCCCCCACTGGTAACTTCAGAATGCGTTGCTGCCATAAATGTGGGACAAGCTTGCACTTTTCAGTAGTAACACTGAAACACAGCCAGTGCTGGAATTTAAAAATAGGTTGTCAATCTGGTTTTACACTTCTCACCTGAAACCTGATACTGTTTGGGGAATGTCTTGTAAACTGCAGGCAAAAAACCCAAAGGAGTGAAATTCATTGCTGCTTTCTTTTTAAAAAGACGAATAATATCTTTTTTTCTGCTCCTTCAAGGAGTCTGTTTACTGACGTGCGAACACCCAATACTGATAAAACTACAGTTGCAGCTTGCAGTTAATGCTACTTTATTACAAATCATGACTTCAAACAGCGTCGCTAGGCACAAACTTTAGGAAGAGACTACACTTAAGAGCCCTCTCCATTTAGATGTTTGTAGAACTCATTTGACTTCCATTGTTATTGAATGCAAAGTTTTTCCTGGATTATTTGAAATTACACATATAACTTTCTTGCTACCATCTAGCGTTTCTCTGAAGAAGTCTTCATTGCAAAGTGGATCCATCTGTTCATAGTCTGCTGCTCCTCAACCATGCTCCAAAGCCATTTTGCTCTCTATTTGCTTGTGTTGCACTTAGCACATGCTGTTAGAACTTGGATGCTTGTTTTGTTTCTTGTGGAGAAGGAAGAGTACTGATAATCTCCCCTTAAATTGTGGGAGGTCTTGTGGGAAGACTGTGAGAACTCACGTTAGTTTAGTCCTGTATCCTCACCCAAGTTAACTCCGTTATAATGACCCAGTGTGAAGTCCTGTTCCGGTAGAACTGACTTTAGAGGGGCTTTGACAAAATCTTGAAGTAGTATACAGAGCAATCTTATGAGAGAGCAGTTTGCTAGTCCTTTCTTGGTTTTGGGGTTTTTTTTTATGGGAGTGAATCTCTGAGCACTTGATGGATGCAAATTTAGTTTTGTTTTCTGTGTTGCAATGCAGGTAAGCGTTTCTATATTGCTGCTGCAAGGGGAGATAGAAAATGGGATTATCTGCAGTCAAATGTGACTATTATTAACATTTATTTCCTAATGCATTATTAAGAATGCTTAAGAGCTGGATTGAAAAAAACAGTATTTCTTCTCCTTTTCCATCCAAATAATTGTGTAGTGCCTTCTCATCTCTGTAGTAGTAACCTTGGTGGTGCCTTTTCTCTAGGAGTAGCCCACCGAAGCCAGAGCAGCGAAGGAGTGAGTTCACTCAGCAGTTCTCCATCTAACAGCCTTGAAACACAATCTCAGTCTCTCTCTCGGTCTCAGAGCATGGATATTGATAGTGTCTCCTGTGAGAAAAGGTAAAAAATGCAGCTTGTATAAGCCGGCAACTATTGCGCAATGCTAATCATCGAAACCACTTACGCAGGAAAATATTGTGCCGTTTCTCACTTCCAGCCATGTTAATGCAATAGGGTTAAATGCATAAAAGTGACACTGTTTAGACCACTGTAATACTTTTTCTAGTCCGGTTTCAATGGGAATTCCTGACCTAAAGTGATAAAAGATAAAGTGTTATCTTAGACATTGTGATGAGCATGTCTGGTGGGGATAATGCAGCTACTCTGTTTAAAAAAGAAAAAGGTTATGGGATGTGATAGCTGTATAGTTTGTATTGCCTGCTGAAGAAATGTAATATTGTTTCTTGAATTCAAAATAAATGTAATATGAGAAGCACTTATCAACTAGGGGGTTTAACTGCTGTTTGTGTGTATTGTTCCTGTTGCTTTGGTTTTTCTTTGCTGTTCCTAGTTAAGGTGACACTTCTTCAGTCAGCATCTTGCAGAGGACTGTCTGTGGCATTCTACAAGTTAATGGGCTTCTCTTATTTCCGCTTACAGTATGTCCCAGGTAGATGTGGATTCAGGAATTGAAAACATGGAGGTTGATGAGAATGATCGCAGAGAGAAAAGGAGTCTGACGGATAAGGTTAGTCTGTTTTATGTTGGCTGTTCTCTTCCAAACTACACATGTATGTTATTGTAACATCAAACCTCAGGATTTCATGGGAGAGCCTGTTCAGATTATGCAGTTTGGAGTTAACAGTGCTGTGGTTTTGGTTTTCAGTGTAATGCATGCTTCTGTTATGTAAAAAGTTAACTTTATTTTATGAAGGCTTTGCTTATACTGTTGTTTTCCTTCACTGATGTAGCCTTATGTGGCTGCAGCTTTGCAATCTGTAATACTCCTAGGGCTTGCCTTGCATTCTCTTCTTTCTTAAAAGGGCCAACATACTTTTTGGAGAAATTTCTGTAGTAGAACTGCATGTGGTAAGTGTTCCAAATAATAGAATAGAAACAGCAACAAAGGATCTAGGATGGAGGAGTGATGCAGAGTTTTAGCTTCCAGTGAGTTCAGCTATCTCCATATTTTGAATACGTGCTTTCAAGAGGGTGGAACTAGCCCTCAGATACCATCTGTGAACAATTTCTTCACTACATTTCCTCATAAAAACTTGTAGGAATGAAAAAAAAAGAGTCAGAACTTCCAATATCAAAGCTGCATTTTGATTGTCTCAAATTGGTTTATGAATTATATTTGAAAACTCTGAAGAACATGTTTTTGTTATATATCCTACAACAAAGTGACCTATTAATGCCCAGATCTATTTTTTTAGTACATAGTAGGCTTGAAGAAATATTTAAGACACTTCTGAAGATTGTTGCAGCTTATTTGTCTAGCATTTAGAGGTCTACTTAGAAAGTACTGCTTCAGCTGTTTTGTTTGCTGAAGTTACATAGCATTCTATGTAATAAGATTTTCTTCTTAATGATTATAAGAAAATAAGTAAGAATCTTTAGTTATCAAGGTTTGGTCAGGTGGTAGAACTCTTTAAAGTAGAAAAAGCAAGCAAGTACAAAGCTCTAATTCGCTCCTAAAATTGTCCTCTTTGTCATTTGATTTTTAAGGCCCATGTGAAATAAAGCCATAAAGAAATGGGACATCAGTGTAGTGGAGAGAAGTTTCTACAACAATTCTTGCAGTGCTCATTAGATGTCTTTGTTTATTCCTGCACTGTCAGTAATAAGGTCAGTTGGTGAAAGCCTGGCTTAAAGCCATGTAGCAATATTCCTGCCGCTGAATCCTTTCCAGTCAATCCCTAGCTGCAAATCAGGCGGTCAGACAGCTTGCATTGTGCTGCTGTGAAATGAAGAGCTTGAAATCAAGGACAGTCTTGAAGGGAGGGGACATGAGCAGTGGAAAGTAAAATAAAGCTTTGCAAACTTGGTTTAATTCCTCTTACTCATTTGGAGACACTAAAAAATTAAGTGGATAGGAGACAGCGTAGCCCTCACTCGAGCGAAAAAAATTTCTTGCCTGGTTATTTGCATGCAAAATGATGTCAATAATGAAGTCTTCTTTGCAGATGTAGGCAGGAGTAGAAGTACTTGAAAGCAGTAGAATGATTAAGTAGATACTAGTAGAGTGATTAAGTCAATAAAAATATATTAATGTGCCAAAATTTATGGTTTATTAAGTGGTTTGAGGGAAGGCTTCTGAAAAGGGTACAGTGCTGGTAGTTGCTGGAAATCTGAGTCTAGGATTACCTTGTGGCCATTACATGGTCTCAAATTTAAAGGAAAAAAGGGAGCTTTTTGGTGGTAACCTTGGTTTGTGTTTTTTTTTTTTTAAATCTGCATTTTATTTTTCCCCATTGACCTATTTTTTTTCTAAAAGAAGAGAGTACTGCTATCTCAAGAATTATGATACATAGCAATACAATGTGCACTTGCATTAGTCAAATATCAGATTTTTTTTTTTTTGGTCTAGGAACTATCTACAGCTCTTGCAGGAGAACTCTTGCAGGAAAATATCATCAAAGCTAAAACTTTTCCATCTCTGAAATTCTGTGCAGCTGAATTGTCTGTTTTGTGTATGATGTTGCTTTTTCTGTGTTGGTAGAAGAGTGTGGAAGCTGACACAGTTATGTTGCGGGCTTGTTGTGTATGTTTTGGAAGCGTTTTAAATGCTACCTCTCCTCACATTGCAGAGGTAATTACTTGAATTTTATTTCTTTGTGTTCCACCGTTTTTTCAGGTGCATACTCAAAGCGGCCTTAGGATTGCAAGAACCCTCCCATTTAACCTCTGCCAGCCACTGTATATGGTAGCATTCTTTTTAGAGAAACTAGTTTTTCATTTTGAACACAGTTTACGTGATGTTCCTTTTTTTGGAATAAAGGAACGAGGCAGTTCTTGGGCCTTTCATCCTGTCCTGACTTCTTTCAAGTGGAAGATGCCTTTATCTCGGGCAGAGATTTAAAAGCGGGAAAGACTTGTGGAAGCTCGCTCCTTCCTGTGCTTTCACTTTTACAAGGAAACTCTTAAAATACATGTACATAATGAAAATTTGAATCCCCTATTAATTCCTTAAAGGAGGAATCATAGGTATCTTGGTTAAACTTCTGTTTTTACTGTTTTTGAATATGCTTTGTGAGTTTGCTTCTTACTAGATATGTGTATTTCTGCTACACCTCCTCTGCATCTCATTTCTGTTTCTTCAGGGTTTTTTCCAAATAAATTTTGACAAATATTTCTATGTTCCTTTATAAATATAGGAAGCCTGCCATTAAGAGTTAGTCTGAATCTGTTTAAAGAAGACCTGCATCTGATAAAATTGTGACCTGACTAATACAATTGCATATAAGTTGATTTTATTTGTTTTTAACCCCCCTAACCAAGGAACCTCTGTCTGGGTCTGAAGTATCTGAGGAACAAGCTTTACAGCTGGTCTGTAAGATCTTCAGAGTCTCTTGGAAGGACCGAGACAGAGACGTTATCTTCCTGAATTCACTCTCTGCCCAGTTTAAGCAGAACCCAAAGGAAGGTAGGTGCCTGTTATTGTTGTCCGGGATTGTTTCAGTTAAATTGCATGCTCTCTACTCTTACTTGTAGCTTTTTCTCCTTTTGCTACAATGCCAGAGCCACCTACTAGTGGTCTCTTCTTGATTTTTTGACATGTGCTATTAGCAGGTATAGCAGGAAATGGAATTCCCAAAAAGGAACGTGGGACCGATTGGTCCATAGCTCCTGTTTTACTCAATTGCTGTGCTCTTGTTGGTCATGTTTTCTGTCGTCAAACTAGTGTCCTGATACTGCAGTGTTGCTGGATTTAGGGTTTTCTTTTTCGGCAATCTTTCACTGACTTAAAGGGTTGTCTTGCATCATAATAGACACTTAGCAGTTAATTTGCTAAGCTAAGAATTCCAGATTATTTTATATGACAAATTATGTTTTACGTCAGCTGTAAGATAGGACAGAATTAAAAATAGTTGGTTTATGTGTGGACATACATGGGGTGGCGTGTTTGTGCGCGTGTGTTTTTTCTTCCTGTCTTTATGACACAACTTGCCCAACTCAACCGCAGGGTGGAAAAACGTAAGAGGGACAGACAACAACTTTAATAATCAACAATAACAACACTAGGTCATCTATGATCTTTTGTATTTTCCATAAGTTATTTTTGTGTAGCTGTAACTCCAGAACCTAGTTAATATGGGCAGTGTGATAGTTACGAATGTGTCAGTCTGTGTTTTTGCCAAAAGCAACACTCACTTCACAGAAGTAAATTACTGTCCTTCTTAGTTGAAAGCTCTGATAACGTTTACATCTCTGACTAATGCCTAGATGAAAACAGTAGGTGAGGATACTAACTCTATTCTTTTATTCTTCACAGTGTTTTCAGATTTTAAGGACTTGATCGGGCAGATTTTGATGGAAGTGTTGATGATGTCCACGCAGTCAAGGGATGAAAACCCGTTTGCGAGCCTGACAGCTACGTCACAACCGATCGCTGCAGCTGCCCGGTCTCCTGACAGAAGCCTAATTTTAAACATGGGCTCTAACCCGGGAAGCAGCCCTATGTTCTGTAATGTGGGCTCCTTTGGTTCCAGTTCGTTATCCAGGTGACTTCTGATTATAACGGAATACTGATTTTTGCTTGAATATTGATTGGTAGACTAGAAGAGAGAGAGGTGGCATAGAAATATCTCAAGAACAATAAACAGAATAGATTTTTTAAAGTTCTTCACTTTTTCATGTGAATGTCCCTCCACTTCACTGTTTTTGATTATGTTGTCACTGTCTAGCAGTGTATTTGCTAGGTTAAAGCCATGTAGCTGGTTCCTTCTGAGAAGTGTCCCTAACTTCCATCAGTGAAGGCCATGACTCAACTTAAAGTGTGTAGATTGTGACATAGTAACATTAGTAAAAAGGAGTAATGTGTGTGAGTGGCTGAAGCATCATCAGACGGGCAAGGACTTCTCTTGCTCATTTTATCTTTTTCACCCTTTTTCTGCATATCCTAAATCGTTGCTTTTTTTTTTTTTTCTTTTTCCCCTGTAACTGGTTTAGTCTCTATGGGACTAGTCCAGCTCCTACTACCAATTTCACAAGCTATGTACCAATGACTGGTTCATCTCTTACCCCACCAGCCAGTTCAGTTGCCACCACATCTGCGCCTTCCATTACTCTCAGCTCTCACCTCACAGCAACAAGCCCTTCTTGGATACAGCCTTCCTCTCCGAGGTACCGGCCATACACTGTTGCCCATTCTGGAGGCTTTTCAGCTTCTTCCATCCCGCGTTCCTTGAATATTTCCATCCCGTCTAGTTCACCAAGTCCTCCAGCCATAGCTGCTAGCCCTCCGGCCATGCCTGTCACCGCATCCAGACAGAGACCCACAACAATGGGTCCACCTTTGTTTACTGCTTCACCCAGTACCTTGCGCAGGCGTTCTTCTTTACTGAACAGGATTCCTTCTAGGTATTTCACAAGAGCAAAAGAGTGTGTTTAATGTGTGCCGTGCAGGGTGTGGCATAACCGTGCAATTTGGAAGAACTTATGTTTGTGCTGAGCTCACCCTACTTACCCTGAGTTGATTTCTGCGTTTTGGTTTGTACTAATACATTGACTTGCTAACAAGTCATCTTTTGACAAAATGTGAAACCTGCTTCTTTGAGCATTTGAGGTGTAATGTAATTTAAAGGTAGCAATATTGTTTTAATTCTTTCCTCCTCTTACATCCATTCCAGTTAAACTATTAGCTTTCTGTTTGGTTGTTGCTTTTGGATAGTAAACCAAACAGACCTCGTGCTTTGAAATCAGTTTTCTCAGTAGGGCTTTAGTTGATTTATTGAAAGGTGTTACTTGCTCGGCTGTGTTAGATTTGATTCCCTAGTATATAGATTTAAATTACGGATTAGCCTATTTCTTTATGCCAGGCCAAGTACTACTGCATTTTCTCTATTGGCTGCTCCTGGAATCCCCAGTCCCTGCAGTAGGGAGAAATGAGCACACAAGGTTTTGAGACCACTGCTTTAAAGTTCAGTAGCTTAGAATGGTAATACTTATTATTCAGTCATGTCTAAGTGTTCCTGCTTCAGCAGTGATTTTCATTAGGCCTCCAAAATTCTCTTAAAATTTTTGGTTTGTGAATGTGTGGTGTTTTGATATGCGAATAACTTTCAGTAGTGTATAATAGAGCATGTTAGTACAATCTTGGTTTTACTAACATGGAGTTAGCCGTTGTCTGCATGTTTAGAGAAGATGGTTCTTGGCAGACTCACAAAGAAAAGCTACCATTTACTTCTTCTTTTGGCTTAAAAATCTGATGGCCTTTTTCATTTTTGTTGTGGTAGTATATACGACAACCCTTTCTCCCTGCTCCTTCTTGCCGTTTCTGATGTATCTGAGGACAGTAGTGATGAAGAAAATGAAGATGATGATTTTTCTTGTGTCCAGTTTGGGTCCAGGTATTGGAGAGAGAGAATGTAACCTGCATGTTTGGTTGCTTAGGAACTAACAGTCTGTGTAGTGTCAAGTGTTCTTCAAAGTAACTTGGGAAATGATTAAAGCCAAGGAGATGACTTGGATGGATTTTTAAGATGGTGTATAAACATGTATAATGAATGCTAGTTAGTCAGCTCTTTTTTGAAGAGATGACTAAGATAAAGTAAATGTTAATCATACTGCCTTGAAGGTTTAACGAGCGTGGTTTCCGAAACGATGTTTGAGTGGAACTCCTCGTGGACTATATGAGTAGAAGGGATGATATTCACCCATGGCTGTAACTTCAAAGCCAGTGGTACCTCATGTGCATGTTTTCCTATCAAAATTTGGAAAATGAGGACCAAAGTTAACATGTAGAAAAAGATACAGTGGCAAATAGCCATCTGATGCAAGAAATGTGACTTTGTTGAAGACTCATTGCTGCTTCACAGCTGAAGATGACTCCTCTAGCTTGTAAAGAAAATCCACCTGAAAGTTTAAACTGGCCCTTTGACATGGGTAAGTAGTAGAGGTTGATGTCATTGGAACAGCCAAGAATGGAGGGGGAAAAGCAGAATGTTTACCTGTAAAACAGACTTCAGAATAGTATCGCAGAGCCCTTTCATTTGTGTGACATTGAGATACATGAAAACAAAATGAGAATTGATGTTAGTGACTTCTGTTTGGAAGCTAGCCAGATAGCTCTGCAAAAAACTGCAGAACACTGGAAATGCCAAGGGAAAAAAGCTTTTGGAAATGTAAATGCAGGATAGGATCTTCTCTAGTTTTACATTCCATTGCAGAGTAAAGCTGCAATGTCTTGGCTGATACAGAAATGTTTTCCTATTAGGACTGGGGTTTTGGTGTGAAAAATGAGCAGCCTTCCTACAAAACTCTGTCATATCCAAGTGATTTGTGTTCTTTATTAGACTGTTGGTGAAAATGATTCATATCTTTCTTTTCTCATTAAAACTTAATGTTCATCAATTTCATCACACACACCAAAATTCCAAAAGAAATGTCTCATTCTTTTGTATCGACCCAAATTGGAGAGACGAGTGAATGTTTTATATAAACCCCATGTGTTCTAGGAAGACTTTTCTGAAAAATGATACTTCTGTAGTCATTTCCTATGAGCATTCAGGCCCCTGATTATGACTGATAGTAATTCTGAGGTGGCCTAGGGCTGGCCACATGGCCCACTAGAGCCAGTGACAATTTGCAAATGTATAAGGGAAACAAGATGAGAGTTTTAAAGACAACGTGCATGTTGAACAACTGGGTGGAAAAGAGTTCCTCCAAGACTTTCAGTCCCCTTGGAAGTATTTTAGTTACAGCAAAAGTCAGGGGAAATCTAATTGCTGGAGCCTTCTAAAACTAAGCCAGGTCAAGACTTTAGGAGGTATCTTGTGATATCACGGAATGCCCAAAAAGACTCCGTATGAGATGATCTCTTTTCCCTTCACTAACTTTTCTGTCTGTGGTTGTTCCTGTGGTAAGTTGGGACAGTACTGCTGAAGTTGGACTGTTAGCTAGAAGACCTTGCAATAGCATCTCCTCTTTTCAATTCCAGTCTAATTTCAGGAGAGTAAACTTGATAATACAAGTTTAAGGGTTTTGTGTATGTGGAAATTAGGATTATTTTCCCCCACTGTTTTGTTTAATTCTTACCCTGTTGTCAATTTAATCCAAACGTTGACTTGAGTTGCGAAGCCTTTGGTAAGGATTTCTGAGGCTGCTATGCTTCTGGACTCTTAGTTTGTGTATTAAGTCCCAGCATTCTGCAGACAACAGAAGGATGTTAGTGAAATTATAAACACAGTGACTGTACAATTACGCAACAACTTACATTCGGCAAATATCAGGGCATTCAATATGTGTGTGAAGGATGTATGAGCTCTGCATTAGAATAATTTCAGTTACTGCTGCAGTGAAGTCATTAACAGAATGACTAAACTATAGGAGTAGTAGGGTTTCTTAAATAAATTGATGTTTTTAAAAGGGTAATTTTTAAGCTGAATTTGAGAAGATAAGAGGTTTAAAAGAGACTATAGCAAAGAAAACGTGTGTATGCTTTCACGGTTATGGAGTACTATTTTAATAGAGCTATACTTTCATGGATTAGTTTTAATTGAATAATTGAAAACAAATTCTCTCTGCAAAAAGAGATTGCTGCTATTAGAAATTACGTTTCTTAACATGCTGAGCTACCAGATGCTTAGCGGTAATAACCTTTCCTGATTTATTGGCTGGACTGTAAAGCTCACACAACAGATTTGTACAGCTAGGTTATTAAAATGTAAATTATTTTGCAGTTTAAAAGGAAATTCCAGTTTTGACACAGTGTGTAGTTTTAAACGTGCTTTTAAAAAACCCTGCATTTAAAGCAACAAATACTCTTATTTCCTATTTAAGATCTGAGGCTTATAAATTGGTCTTTGTTTAAATCCATTCTGTCTGTACACAGACTTTTATTTGAGGAATAGCTGTAGACCATCCACATAACTGCTATTTTTTAAAATTCCATTTATGTAAAGTGAATATATCTTGCCTTAATTCCCTTCTGTAAAATGAGGATTTTGCTTTTAATTGGCTTTGCCAAGCTGTTATATAGAGAAGAATTCTGTTGAGATAAGTCTGATATTGAGAGTTGTGGGGTCTGTTCTCACTGTTGTATTTAATTTCTCTCAAGCATGGTTTTCTTTTTGTGGATTTAGTTTACAAGTATCAGTGTTTTCTTTCCCCCTCCCCTGAAGCTGGGTTACTTAATGAAATAGCATATTTTACTGTAAGGGAATTGAAATGAACGGAGTTGAAATTAAATGATCTTTAATGTGCAACTTTTCAAAAGAACAGTTGCTTTGATATATTGCCTCCTGTTTATTCTCCTTCCTTAGAATACATAAAGTGATTGTCCGTAGTCCTGTCTATCAGCTCAGGTCTCTTCTCCGCAGTGGGAGGATCTTACCTCCCGTGGCTTGGCTAGTGTTAACAGAGTTGGTGGGATTTCTGCCATTTTGAGTCCTGTATACAGAGACCGTGCAGAGGTTGCTTCATGGCATGGAGGTGTTGAGATGCCCTGAGTGTCCAAACAGTCTTGATGTCAGGTACAACTTAAAGGCTGTTCATTTTCAGTGTTGCCATGTGAGAATAGGATTTATTGATTCCCATTAAACCCATGCACCTTATCACTGTCTTTCAGTTACTTATTCATCGAATAAGATAATTGATTCTTCAGTCGTGTTACAGTATAGCTGAACTTTCAGACTTGGAAAAGCTGTTAAATGGAGAGCTCTTCAAAGATCACAGAAATGATCTTAATTATTGAGCTGTGTGTGATGGGATGGAGTCTTCAGAAAATTGACAGAGGAAATCAGGAGCCGATGAATTGTTTGATTGTGCAGGAGCAAAGAACTACACCTAATGCCTTGTTTCTTCTTTTTGTGTGTTTTAAAGTATCGGAGGCTCTGGCAGTTCAAGTGTTTCCGATTCCTGCAGTGACCACTTCACCATTGAAAATTGTAAGGAGACAGAGATGCTGAACTACCTCATTGAGTGTTTTGACAGAGTTGGAATAGAGGAGAGAAAAGCACCAAAGGTATATCTCAGATAAGTGAAGTTGTATCAGTGTCGTCACAGATGTTCCTCTTACTGTTCAGTAGGGAGAGTTGGTGGAAATTGACAGTTCTTTCTTGATGGCTTTTTTTTTTTGTAGAAATAGAGTTATAGAATTTGTAAGGTCCCTTTGACTCTTAGTAATTAATCTTATTTGAATTGCATATATGTTTTACATCTCTAAACTAAGCACTATATCAGAAACTGTCCCTCCTCTTTTGATCTATTGCATTTTATCCAAGTTGGTTCCATGTAAAATGTGCTTTTGTGAGACCAGCTCCCTATCAGCATTCTATATTCTGCTTTAAGCTTTTGCTTCTGGGGGAAAAAAAAAATCTGACTTTTTTTTAATATATAATCTGAAAAGTTTTTAGCTGGAGTAGTGCTAGTCTTAGTTTGCATAATACATTTATCATATTTCCTGTCTGTTCTGTCTCTAAATACTTTTAGTTTGTATTAAAATAAAGTTATTTTTATCAGATGTGTAGCCAGCCAACAGTTAGCCAGTTACTGAGCAACATCCGATCACAGTGCATTTCACATGCTGCTTTGGTGCTACAGGGATCCTTAACGCAACCAAGGTAAGTACAGCTGATGTTAGTTATGAAAGATAGATTGTTCTTGGATTTTTTTTTTTCTTCTGAGGATTAGATAAGAAAACTAAGATCAGTTGTTGGAGCAGGATACATTTATGCGCCAGAGGAGTAGTTTATTGCTTTACTGTTGGAGACTATTGCTCCCGTTGGTACGGTGGTGGAGTTCAAGTGTTTTTTAATTGTGTTTGGGTAAAATCACCCAGGTTGATATGAACAGTTTAAATGGGGGACTTGAGTTAACAAAGCTGGTTTCTACCTTACCTCGTGCATGAACTGTTTTACCTGCAGATTGTTGTGGCTCTACTCCTGTGAAAGTCAGTAACTGGTAGAGCTGTACCTGATAAACCGTCTTATCAAAATGTGTAGCAAAAACTGCTGAAGTGGCATAGCACTTGTTTACTTCAGAGGATTTACCACAACTGATTTGGAAATGTAGATCTGAGTGTAGACATTCTATACTAAATCAAGACTCTGAGATTTCAAGTGCGGTTGTTCCAACAGCAGTTGTTCAACTAGCAGCCTGTTTAGTTGGAACAGTAAAACGGGTTTTGAAATAGGATATGTGACTCTTACTAAAATCTGCATGATTTTGTATTTGTGTTTCCGAACAACATTTCTGTTATCTTTAAAGGTGCACCAGTTTTCCACTGTGCTTTGAGATTAGTTTTTTCCTTATGTGAACCAATGTTGACATTAGAATAAGTTTTGCATATGTAATAAGGAAAAAAAGATACTTCTTCAAAAATCCCGGGGAGCAGCTAAAAGTAATAACTGTGTTGATTCAGAAAAGACTAATGTTACGTCATTTTCTTAATCTGGAAAAACAAACATTAAAAAAAGTTGTTTCTTCACTAGTTGAGCATAACAATGGGTCTTTTCATTAGAGAGGAGTAGAGGGAGAACCAATTACTACACAAGCTGTTATTTTCTTCCAGCCTCGTTAAAATAAAGTGTGATGTTGGCTGCAGCGTCTGTTTCACAATAACCTTTCCACGAGTAACTTGGGAAGACAAAGTTAGTTACTTCTGAAAGGAGTAGGTGTGTCTACATGTTGGTAATCTGCTTTCTGGCACAGCCTTAGTTGTGATTACTCTGACATCTTTGAAAATACTACTGGAAATAATCAGTAGTTTGGGATTTTTTTTTTTATACAAATAAAGGTCATTGCAGCAGCAGTCTCTGCTGGTACCGTATATGCTGTGTAGGAATCTCCCATTTGGCTTCATCCAAGAATTGGTGAGGACAACTTATCAGGATGAAGAGGTGTTCAAACAGGTAAGGTGTAGGTAAAAAATAAATAATTATATTGTATGATTCTGCTATTTGCAATATCCAAGAAAGTGGATTTCCAGAGGTTTATTCTGCATCTCGCAGTTCTATACCTGTTACTTCAGGGGCTAGCAGCCTGCTAAGCACTTGGAGTTTGCTTTTGGTGGTTTTTAAATCTCTTAGCATTTTGTGAAAAAGACTGACTTTCACTATTTGCTGGTTGTAATTATTATAAGTGCATTTGTTAGTAAGCAGTGCACATTTACATAATGCTGATGTGAACTACTCAGAATATGCAGGTGTATATTATGGGATTGATCTTGGGTTTTCATTCTTCTATGCTTCCATATGAAATATCCTAAAAATGTGTAAGACAGCAATCTTCTGTAATCGTACTCAGAAAGATTTACTGGTTTTTTTTTTTCTATCTTGCAATCTTTACCCTTATTTGCAACTTTAATAGTTTGCATCTAAGGCACTAAGTGCGTTTTACAAATCCTAGTCCATTAGGTCTTCGTATTTTACAAAGGAGATGACTGAGAAACATGGTATGTTTGTTCTGTGTGTCAGAGTAGTTCACTGAGATGAGAAAAAATTGGAACTGCTGGACCTAGTAATTAAGACACAAAGCTAGCAAACTTCTTCTAGCCCATATAATGTTAAAGCAGATCAGCAAGGTTGTAATTGTATCTAATTATTACTCCTGTAGTATTATGTGACTTAGCTGTAAAGGGCCCTTCAGAATGGCATTTGATACTTCCAATTGTGACAAAAAATGACACTAGCTAATTTTTATGTGTAGTGCAGGTACCTACACATACAATAACTTACATATCTCTCTGGACACTTCTTAGTGGAAGTTCATGCAGTTGAAAGTACATGTAAGACTGAAAAAGGGCTTATGGAAAGTGTTAAAGGTCACCTCCCCTGGCAAAGAGAACCATTCCTTTAGCTGAAGCAGAACAACAGTGTTTTTATAGTCCTTTTCTGTAATGTGATTTAATAATATATTTTGTCTCTTCATAGAAGCAACAAGATATACTTAAAATTCAGTGGGACCCTTGTTGCCAAACTACTATAATAGTTTATTTTGTGAGGGTAAAGCTGTCAGAGCTGTGTAATTGGGACTTACTAATTGGGTATAATTACTTTTGATTAATAAGTTCCTGTTATGTCATTTCCTATATCACGACAGTCCTTGACTGCTGCTTGTTATCTTTACTCTTACCACAGTTACAACTTGTTTACATGACATGCAAAATTAAAGATATATTATTACTCCAAGTGTATAGGCAAATAAATTATTACCCATTTGGGCAATCAGGTTGTTGGAGACCTCTGCAGAACTCTCATTTGTGGATGTACTATACGTGCTTGCACACATGCATATGGTATCTGCAGTGGTGCTATATGGAATGGGTGTGTGCTTCCCCATGTGGTTTCCTCCTGCAGAGAACCTGATGGAACGACACCGGCTTGTTGTCACTGTGCTGACGTTACCATTTGTCAGCTTCAGCTTCTGTCTGTTAGCTTTGGGTCTAAACCTAGATGTACATTTTCTCTGGGGTTATTTGGTTTGCAAAGTAGATGTTTGGAAACAAGCTAGAAGGTGATCAGAAAAAAAGTGCTTGGAAATAAGTTTTTATGAGTAAGTTGTTATGCTCAGGCATCAAGTCAATACATGATTTACACTAAAGCAAGTTGGTTTTTAGCTTTGAATAATCTTTTAAGCATTCAGGCTTAACTGATATGAATTTAAAGAAAAGTTCTTAGTTTTTTCTTTTGTATAATTTCCAGTATCTGAAGAATGAACAGGCATTTCATGCTGTGAACAGCAGTAGTGTCATTTGATTGCTTCCTACTCTTGAGTAAAGTCATCTACTTCTGTTTTTACAGATCTTTATGCCCATCTTACAAGGCCTGGCTGTAGCTTCCAAAGAGTGCTCCCTTGATAGTGACAATTTTAAATATCCCCTTATGGTAAGGACTGTTAATTTCTGGAAGCAGTTTCTTTAGGATTATTGATAACTTATGCAGATTCTATACAGGATAATGTACTTCAACATTTTTGGCTTTCTTTGGTTAGCGGTTTACTACTAAACTCTATGTTGGAAACTATGGTGTGAAATGCGTAAAAGACCATTAAAAATCCAGTAGAGTCTGAGGCCAATAATAATCTTAAGCTGAATGTATAGAGTTTGTAGAGTGGGCTATTCAAATGTTTATATGTATTGCTTTATATAAGATTAGTCAAGTGTATGGATTTCATCATGCATACTAGTTATAGTAGTGGGATGGCTATAAAATCCTCCTAAGCTCCTCCCAATTTAAGTCTGGGAAATAAGGCCCAATATCCATACCGGTGTTTGCTGGACTCACTTTTGTATGTGGGGAAACTAAAATCTGTTGCATTAAACCCAAAGTTGTTTGAATTGGTGACTATTTACTGTAGGAAAATTTCATAATATTCCTTGGCTGAAAAGCTAGGTCTTTTCTTTTCTTTTTTTTTTTAAGTGCATACTTCAGTCCCTAGATTTGCTTCCCTCCTACTGCTTTTATTGACAAAATAAAAAAGTCTCTTGAAAAGCATGCTTGGCCACAAAAGAGCAAGTTAAATTCTTGGGTAAATTGAGCATTGTCAGCCAACACCTTCTGGTTTTAGTCTTTTCAGTGTATGATGCTAAAAAAGGCTGTTATGTCTCAGGTTTAATTTGTACTTGAGGAAATTAACTGGACTGGGGTACTGCAAATCAAATTGACTAAGCAATTGTGGTACTTGGGCAGACATAATAATTTTTCCTGTCTTCTGTTATTCCCCCCCAATTAAAATTGCCAACTACTGCAAATTTGGGAGCTGCCTACAAGTAAGGGCTACTTGAAAATGATGCTCCATTTTGATCCTCTCTAGTTGGCCCAGTGTGCACCAAAAGGATGGAATAATAATTACTAACTAGTATCACTGAAGAATGAGAACGTATACAGGGGAAGTGGGATATGTGAAAGACTACAGTGTTCTTGTGTTTTCAGAATCATCTTGTAACTGCTTTCCTTTTTTCTGTGCTGCAGTTGAAAGTGAGTTAGAGATCTTGGATAGGATTCTTTGTTTCTGGCTTCTGTGTTCATCTGCCATTTTTCCACTTTGATTCAAAAGACAAAGGCCTTGGTGTATGTATAGAACAATTGCTCTATTTATTATTGTTACTGGCTTTTATGTGGCAGTTCAGGAGTCCAGCAAAGGCGTTGTTATGTTCTGAACAAACAAACAATTTGCACAGCTAATTTTTGAAATAAGTGCAATAATGTATTATCCTGTGAGACATGTTAGCCTTTCTGAGGGAACTTGGAACAGATGTAAAAGCTAAAGTGGGGGCAGGGTGTGCTCTAGCTCTTTTTGGACCTCTTCACCGTTGTAGAAGATAGAAGGTTTTCCACTGATTAAGGGGAAAAAGGTTTGGCTCTTTCAGCAGTTGACCATGTTAAGGTTGTTATTTGCAGACAGGTTACTTAGGAATTCCACACAAAAGTAATTTTTCTTGGTATTTCTTCATAGGCACTATGTGAACTTTGTGAAATCAAGTTTGGGAAGACACATCCTATGTGCAGTTTGGTAAGTGTATCTAGTCTGATTCCCCCTCCCTCCAAGTTAAAGAACCAACTAACTTATTTTGTTGTTATATCATACGTTCCACATTGATAATGTTCTTCAGAACTGTAAACAGGGGTACTGTAGTATCTCAGACAATAGCTTAAAGTAAACTGGTAAAAGGAGTCCTTTTCCATAAGACTTTAGAAAAAAGACAAACAGGACGTGCTTAGATTGCTTGAAATTCCGAGGAGGTGTTTCCATTTAGCTATTAGCCTGACTGAACGTTGAAGAATCAGGGGCATGTGGCAAACTCTGCAAGTGGAAGTAAAACGGTATGGCTGACGTGGCAGCTTTCGCTAACTTGCTGTTTCTCCCATTTTCTAGGTTGTCTCTTTGCCCTTGTGGTTGCCTAAATCTTTAAGCACAGGTGCAGGAAGAGAGTTGCAAAGACTTTCCTATCTTGGAGCATTCTTCAGTCTTTCTGTCTTTGCTGAAGATGACGTAAGTGTTACAGAAGGATGTTGATAGTAGTGCGGTGGGTTTTTTTTGTTTGGTTGTTTTTTTGTTTCATTTTTTTTTTCCCCTTCCCAATATTTTTGATACATTTGCTGATACTCATTCTACTTTCAGAACAAAGTAGTTGAAAAGTACTTCTCAGGGCCTGCGATTACTCTTGAAAACACCCGGGTTGTTAGCCAGTCTTTGCAACATTACCTGGAATTAGCAAGGGTAAGTGGTTTCACATTTAAAAACAATGCAAAACTGTTGTGGGCTTTTTGGTCTTGACACAGATGAAGAATATAATCTAAAATAATCTAGCTTGTGTACTAAACAGCAAATCTGTTAGGATATGACTAAAGGGAATTAGGAAAAAACATTAGAGTGCTACAAATATTTCTCTAAGGCTGTAAGCCAATTCAGAAAATAACAGAATAGTTAGTCATGGATTATAGTTCACGTTAAAGGATGAGTGAAAAAATGCGTACTGTATTAGTAGTGTGTGTGTTGCAGTAATCTATATACATATTTCCTGTAACTAATTTCATGACCAATATAATGTTTACAATAAGACCATAATAGAAGTTGTAGTTAGTTTTGTGGAATTTGTAGAACTTGAAAACACGGAGCAAAGGAAAGCAGGAATGCAATGTTGAGAAGTATGTGCAACCTGACAGAATGTTTCCTTGAAATTCCAGCAAGAGCTATTCAAGATTCTACACAGTATTTTACTGAATGGTGAAACTCGAGAAGCAGCTCTCAATTACATGGCAGCTATTGTCAACGCCAACATGAAAAAGGCACAAATGCAGGTAAATGGAACACTCTTCTGTAGTTCGTGGACCAAATCAATGTACAGATAGCAGTAGAGCGCTTATGTGGTGGTGGCTCTGGAATGAAGGACAACAGAATTTTGAATGCCTGCTACAGCAGGCAAGAAGTCCTTCATCAGTCTTTATCTCTTGCAATAAGTTTTCCCCATTTCTGAAATTATTCTTTTTCACCTTTTGATCAGTTTATGTTGTTTCCTCTTTTAGGACTGCCGTGTCAATTCATTAATAGGGATTCTATATTAGATGTTTAAAGCTTTGTATTCTCCCCAACCCTGTGCACTCCCCTCCCCAACCCCCTTCAGTCCATGGGGGCTTCATTCATTCCAATTGACTATGTTTAAAAAAACTTACTTCCCAGCTGGTAAGTTGCTAGGCTTTGTTTGTATGGTTTCTATAAAAGGAGTAATGCAGATATGAACTGGCATGCTTCCAGTGAAACAACAGGGATGTTATTTTGCTATTGTTTAATTAATGTATTGGACTCACTTCCTGTGATAAAATCTGTTCATGAAACCTGAACAACTGAAGTTTGCATCATTGTTGTCTTCAAGTCCTCTTATCAAAAGCAAACGTTTGGAACCATTATGAGGAATATTTCTGTGAAATTCCACTGAAGAAGTGATAGCAACTTTATATTTAAGATTATGAGTTGAAGCTCAGCAACTATTTGAAACTTGAAGCTCTTCTGTTGCTGTCTATATCTATGGCAAGGCATTCTTGAAAGAGGCTCTTTTGATTTCTTAGGTCTTCTACTACTTCTTTTTCTATGTTTGTTTGGCATTCTTGAGAATGACTACTTGAACCATAGAGAAAGATAATATTAAAAGTTACTAATAATAAGTTACAATTGGTAATTATAAAAGATAGTAAGTGGCCTTCCTGCTATCACAAAGGTCTCCTTACAGATCCACATTCTTCATCATTTCTCCCTTTTCTTGAACTTGCATACTTCATTGATGTTGAATACTGTTAAAGCAGCAGAAAATACCCTTGTACTTCTGAGCTTATGTCTTCAACTATTTACTTTCTTATTCCACAGACGGATGATCGTTTGGTATCTACAGATGGCTTTATGCTCAACTTCCTATGGGTACTACAGCAACTAAGTACGAAGATAAAGCTGGAAACGGTTGATCCCATGTACATATTTCATCCCAGGTGTCGTATTGACCTCCCAACTGATGAGACAAGAGTGAAAGCAACAATGGAGGATGTTACGGCCTGGATTGCTGAACTTTGTGAGTACTCTTACTGAGATATGTTATGCATTTACTCTGCCTTCTTTCTGGTTTTGATACTGGAGGTACGTGGAAGTACTTGATTCCAGAAAATAATTCCCCTATTCCTAAATGGTTTTTCTTGATGCTTCTGCTCCTATTTGTTTTAAAGAAAGTTGAGTTCAAAGTCTAGCTAGTAAGGCAGTTAACTATTGAATTTATTCACCTGTACTGCTTTTTTGTGCATTTGTTTTCCAGACAGGGATCCGTCTCCATTTTCTGAGCCGAAATTCCCAACAGAATGTTTCTTCCTAACCCTGCATGCCCATCATCTCTCAATCTTACCAAGCTGCCGTCGGTACATACGTAGACTGCGGGCCATCAGGGAACTCAACAGGTTAGAAGTTGTTAATTATCTAGTGATCTGAGAGTCCTAGCGATATCCTCTTCTCACCGTGATGGCAACTCCTATAAACTTAGTGGAAATTAGAATGATAATTGGGGTAAAACTGTTGCTGAGCACAGATCGTCTTAACTGTTTGTTACTCTGCTGCTTTTGGCCCTTATGGATTTTTGCTTACGTTAAGGGACTGTGGCTTGACACAGGAACTCAAATAATAATGGGATGGAGGATACTGGTTACACAAGGCAGCTCAAATTGGTGAGACGACCATTCTATTTAAAAGACAATTGAATTATCTTCAGAGCATTTTGGGATTCATGACATTAGCTAACACTGTTTATTATAACTTATCTTTGGTGTGGTTGATGGTGTGTGGACATCAGTGCCTCAGGCTCCTTGACATAGCTGTAGGAGTGCATATAAAGTTACATGTCTGATAATCAAGTCATTGTAGATGAGTTGTGACTTCAGAAACAGGATGTTGTTAGTTGGTGCCTGTGCTGTTTTGTATGTTCTGGAAGATATTTACCTCTTTCTCCCTGGCTTCAGAGGTGGGATAACTTGTCACACCCTTGGGGAGGAGGGGGATGCTTCAGCAGTAAATTCTTAATATTGTTGGTGTACATGGTTTACTGTTTTATATAAATAAAAGTTATGATGGTGACATGAAGATACTGCTGTTTTCCATTTCTCTTGGCATAAATTCAAACAGACTTTTATAGTTACTAAACCTCGAAGAATACTCTGTTAAAATTAGAACAGATTTTTGTATCATCAGTATTTTCCATTGTTTATAATTGCACTCGTTGCATTTTGGTAAATGATCCTTGGCAGTAATACCATAAGTTCATTACAGGATTTTTGGACTGCGTTCGCAGTGATTTCATTTTTAGTTTTTAAAGCACATGCAGGCCAAGAACCTGGGAAGCTGCAGAGAATAAAGCAGGAAGAGTCAGTATATCTTAAAGAAAAAAAGTGTTTTCATGTAAAAAAGAAGTATTTTCATATAAAAAAGCCTGCAGATTACTTGTAAATAAGCCATACGTTTAGCTTGAAAAAGGAATTGCTTTTTTTCTCCTTATTTAGAATTGTTGTGAGGGAATTGCTTATGCAGCGATCTCCATCTAACAGTACAGAGTGAAGAGCTCTTGGCTTCTACTAACATCAATAGGAGCTTAGTGTTCAGCATTTTCCATGAATTGCTTAGTTCCTTGCAACACTGGGCAATGTAATTAGATGTTAGTAATAAAGAAATTAGACTGGATATTTTTCTGCTGTAGGCAGAGACTGATGTGGAAAAGAATTTGTGTTTAGGGGAGGGATGAAAAGGGACTGTACTAACATAGTTCAGTATGGTGAGTTTTGTTCCAATCAGCTGCCCTTCCTAAAAAGGATTAAGATACGGGAATGCGTCGGGTTTTTAAAATATAAATAGTGTGTGTAATGTACATTTAAGTTCCCTGTTCTGTGGGGCAGAGTTGAGAAGCTGGGTAAGAGAGGGGAGGTAATATCAACCACCTTGATTTTCTTGGTCCTAATGCTGACAGGGGAGACTATGGACTGTTCATATGTTGTACTCCTCTGCAAACCTGAATGTTATGACGAGTAGAGCATGAGAAGGATAGAACAAAGCTGCAAAAAATCACTTAAAATAGAGGGAAGTGGGAAGACACACAGGATGCAGACTTGTACCTTTCTTGGGAACAGGAAGGTGTTTCTAACAAGTACTGTTGTCAGCCACCTTTTTCTTCCTTAGCTGATTCTCTTTCCCATTTTCCATTCTGATACTAGAAGACAAATGAGATCTCTGAGTATCTCGTTTTTAACTGAACCAGCCTTTCTTTATGTCAGGGTTAATTTTAATTACATCCTTTTAACCTTCCTTTAGAGTCACTGTAGACTTTAGTGTGAAAAAATAAAAAAGGCAAATACTTCCTTTTTTTAATACAGTGGATAAAATTAGTTTGTCAGGCAGGATAGATCCCTTCTGTGTTTCATCCTTTTTTTCCTCCCCCATTGTTGTGATTTCTGACAGGCATGTATATTGGAGCTAGTGTATGTTGTGCCTTTGAATGCACACTGTGCGGATGTTCATTCTGCGTTTACAAAAGCAATTTACTTTTCTTGTTACAATGATGGGTGTCTTCTATGAAAATGATTAGCTTTTTTCCCCACTTTCTTCTCAATATTCCCTTGGTATTAGCAGATAAGTAGGTTAAGTGCCTTGTAGATGGCAGTACATATCCCCTGTGTTGTGATAACCAATGATCGTGTATGGTTTTTCAGGACTGTTGAAGATTTGAAAAACAATGAAAGTCAATGGAAGGATTCTCCTCTGGCTACCAGGCATCGAGAAATGCTGAAACGTTGCAAGACACAGCTTAAGGTTTGTAAGTGATTCAGTTCTCCTGCCTGCGTGTTTACTTTTGTGTCCTAATGCTTAAATGCAGCTTCCCAGTGATGCGTCTTGAAAATAGTGATTTTTGAATCTGTGAACCTTGTCAGCTTGTTAAAACATTTTTGACTGCACTAGATGATGGTCGTGATACAATATAACTTTATTGGTGAATTTACAATTAAAAGTAACAGCAAGATTAATTTAGTTGGTATTCCTCTGAGAGAAGAAAATACTATTTTTATTGGAGAGAGAACAGCAAAGGGATTGTGATTTGGTCAGGGGTAATTCCATCCCCGTGCCCAAGATGGAGATGGAACTCTGGTGTCCCTAATCTTAGGCAGAATTCTTGCACAGTTGAGCGTGAAGGGGTCCCCTCTTTTGATGGTCTGTCCTGCTTAGGTCTGCCTTGTATAAATTGATAGAAATTTTCTGAACTGTATCACCAAAATTACTTTTAATTGTACATTTTCCCACTTTGATACCTCTGGTCATTGTTTCTGTATAGTTTGTAAAAGGCTCCTCTGTCCCTGCAACTCTGAATTATGTGTGTGTTTTTCTTGATATGTTGGGGCTGAAGTGCTCTTTTTTCTTCAAATAAGAGCATATTTTAAGAAGATACCATTGTATAATTTTCATAATTCACAGAGATATTGATTAGCTTGGATAGGCTTGACCTTCCTTTTATGTTGTCTTGCCCTGAATTAGTTTTTGTGTGCATATTCTGCAGAAACTGGTGAGGTGCAAGGCTTGTGCGGATGCCGGTTTGCTGGATGAAAACTTTCTCAGGAGATGCCTGAATTTCTACGGCATGCTGATTCAGCTGATGCTTCGCATTCTTGACCCTGCCTATCCCAAGTGAGTGTCAGGACAGTCTGTGTAAATTGTATCAAAGATATTTCAGATCATGTTAAATTGTTTACGGAATTTAGCAGTTCTAGACTTTTAATTGTGGTGTTTTGTTTTGGTGTTGTGCTTTTTTTTTAGTGCCTGCATTCTTATGTGATTGTCACTTTATTTTATGTCAGTGACATACATTCTTGCATGGAATGTATGTCTTATTTATAGTTTAAGGTTCAGTTGCAGCAGGGAGCGACCCTCGGGTATTTTTAGTACACTTGAAGTACTGATACAGATTTTTTTTTTTTTAAAAATGAGTTTCAGAACTCTTATAAAGTGTTCCCATAGGAGAATTCCATAAGAGAACTCCTGATGCTTTTGACTTAACCCTCCTATTGTATTTTTCTGTTTGTTGTCTCTTTTATTCTACAGCATAAAATTGCCTTTAACTCCTGAAGTTCCGAAGGTATTTGCAGCATTGCCAGAGTTTTACGTGGAAGATGTTGCTGAATTTTTATTTTTTATTGTACAGTAAGTAACGTTATATCTAAAGGAAACTTGTACTACTATTTACCCCTGTAACAGGTGGTGAGGGTGTAAATTTAGGGCGCAAAAACAGTTTTGCAGGTATTCTGTAGTTAAACGTTCTGGTTTTTAACAGCAGCCATAAGATTATGGCATTGGCAGGCATTGCTGCAGATATAATGCCTAGGTGAGCTCCAGAGTCCCTTCTAATCTAATTTTTTTTCTTGGAAAAATGTTAAGGTTTTTTGGTTCCCTTCCCCTGAGAATTTTCTTTATGTCTTGGAGTTTACTGAGATCTTTCGATGTTTGCTTTTGCCTTCCTGAGGTGCTGTTACAGTGGTACTTCATAGCAGGCTTGCTATTGTGCACCACAAAAGAATATTATAGTGTTTCAGGCTAAAACTACGATTCCAGTAGCAAACAGCTGGCAAGACCCTTTGGAAGAGTAAATGTCTAATTTCTGTACAGAATGATGGGAAATTATGATAAAATAATGAAACTTTGCTAATGAGTGGCTAATGAGTGATCCAAACTTACTTGGTGTATATGATAAATCTTTTGTAGACAATACAGGGTTGGGGCTTTTCATTTTTTCCTTATCTCCCTTCCTTCAGATATGCTCCTCAGGTGCTTTATGAGCCCTGTACTCAGGACATAGTGATGTTCCTTGTTGTGATGCTGTGCAACCAGAACTACATCCGAAATCCTTATTTAGTAGCTAAGCTGGTAGAAGTGATGTTCATGACAAATCCAGCTGTTCAGCCCCGGACACAAAAATTCTTTGAAATGATTGAGAATCATCCTCTCTCCACTAAATTGTTAGTCCCCTCCTTGATGAAGTTTTACACAGGTAAGTTCTTTGTCTATAGTTCACAAAGTATACAGTAAGCAGCAAGTATTATAAGGCAAAAGTCTGTGTTAGTTGTAACCTATAAAAACAACCCAAAACAACAACAAAAAAACCCCACACATAAAACCAAACCAAAAACCAGGTATGTCTTGTAAAGATGAGGCTTTGTTGCTCAGGGATCAGGGGAAATAGCATTAGATGGAACCTTGAAAATTCTAGCCCTTCCATACGCTGCTGTGCACTGGCACTGTAGATTGATGTGACGATTGTCTTTGTGGTGTTTGGATTCCAAACTGGAAGTCTTTTGTTTGTTTTGTAAGGGAGTATTGGGATTTTAAAACTTCTGGCTGTGGTTTTGCCAGCCCTGTAGATTTGGATACTTCAAAAGGGCTTTGCACCGTAGAAACAACTATTTTTGCAGTGTTCCCAAAATTTTCTTATTGAAAATTTAGACTGTCGGATGAAGAGCAGAGTGGAGTTGAATAGAACAAAGTTTTGGGTTTTGAGGGTTTTTCCTCAGATATGAGGTTGGTTCTGGATTAGGAAATGGACAGTGCTGCTTCTTTTAATGGGGAGTAAGATGGAGACTTCTGAATGGCCATTGAATTTCATCTCTTCGAGGTTGGTGCTTGAAGGTCATCGCATTGGAGACAGTAGAGGAGAGATGTAGCGTGTTGTGCTTGAATCCTGGTGGGAAAGAGTTTTGATTTGAGTTCTGGGATCTGTTTTCTATTTCAGATGTTGAGCATACTGGAGCCACTAGCGAATTCTATGACAAGTTTACGATCCGCTACCACATCAGCACCATTTTCAAAAGCCTCTGGCAGAATATAGCTCACCATGGTACATTTATGGAAGAGTTCAAGTGAGTAAGAAACTGTGTATGATGCTGCTTGCTTTCATGCAAGCCACTCAGGTCATGACCTGAGGAGATCATTGCCGTTGGGAGTGGGTGATGCTGCTTTCCATTGTATCTTAAATAGCAACCCCTTCCAGTAGAACTGGAGTGTTTCTAAACTGAGCTCTGGACACCACAATCAACTTGGCTTGGGGAATGGGATCGTTGTTCGAAATATACAGTGCAGAAGGAGTGTTGCTGGGGTTGCAGTCTGGTCTGCACGCCCATCTGCTCTGCCGCGGTAACTGTGTTTCAATGTTTTCAGCTCTGGGAAGCAGTTTGTTCGCTACATCAACATGCTGATAAATGACACAACTTTCTTGCTGGATGAGAGTCTGGAGTCCCTAAAACGTATCCATGAAGTGCAAGAGGAGATGAAGAATAAAGAACAATGGGACCTGCTGCCCAGGGTGAACAGAGCTGTTTTTCAAAGTGCCCTTTACTTATTTTTAATTTTTTAATACAAGACCATTAAAAGAACTTTTTAATAAGGGGCAGCACCAAAGAGCTGCTCGTGAGAAGCAGTTCTCGATGCTTTTTCTTGCTGCCAGTATGGCCGTGGTCACTCTGGATGGCATTCTGCAAAAACCATCATTCTGCAGAGTTATGTTGTGGCTGGCAAAGAGTGTGGTGTGAAGTGGAAATAGTATAAAGTTTTAAATTACTGTGCACTTAATTCTAAGTGGAGAAACGGAGACTTTAACCTTCTTGAAGGAGGTTTTGGAAGATTCTCTCCAGTTGAATTGACTACAAGGAATAGAAGCTTTTATTTTGTTAATGCATTGATCCTGGGTAGGTTCGATGCTGACAATTAGAGTGCTGTACCTCAGACCTTAGCCTGATTAAACAATAATTGTGTGTGTTGACCCACCAATGTCAGGTATTTTTATTTTAAGGCTATTGATTTAAAAACGGACAAAAAAAAAAGTTTGAAAAGAAAAGCTATACAGATATCGTTTGTTAGAATTTTCTGGTTTGATCCTCTGAAGCTTTTATTCCTGCTTACACCTCCTGGCAAGGTAAAGGCATTGCTGTAATGACAAACTGAGCTGGTGCATCATCTACAGATTGTTCCAGTGTGGAGTGTTTATTACTTATGATGGTGCATAAATTAGAGAGAACCTCACTTGACTGTCAGATCCCAAGCTGGTTTTGAAGTATTGGCATTTGGATGGAAAAGAAGAATAACCTAGTTCTGCAGTGGTGAGGAACAGTATACCATTTTTCATTTTTAGCGTTGCAGAGTTCTGGAAAACTGGTGCGGACTTTTGTTTAGTATTAGGTAGTAGAAGTGAGCTGTACCTTAAATTAAAAAAGGTATCACAGGTGGATTTGAATTGCTCTTTTGTCTGTCTAGATCATGTTAGCATTATGGCTGTGAAGTTTTTGATTGGTGGTGATGTAGGAAGTTCTATGCTCTTGTAACCACTGAATATTTGTTTTCTAGGATCAGCAACAGGCTCGGCAATCGCAGCTAGCTCAGGATGAGCGTGTGTCTCGTTCATATCTTGCCCTGGCAACAGAAACTGTTGATATGTTCCATATCCTTACCAAGCAGGTTCAAAAGCCTTTTCTCAGACCTGTAAGTCTTGCTCAGATTTAACTTGGTTTCTAGCTTCTTTAACATTTCTACTGCTGGATAATAACCTGGAAATGTTTGGTAGCCCTTTGTCTACATTCTCCTCCCCTTTCTGCAACTCGCTGAAATCTAATTGCTGTTGAAGTTATTTGATGTTAAGAGCATTACCTGAGTCACTGAGATGGTGTGATCCTTCTAAGCAGAAGCTGTTTGTCTATTTTTTCTTTTAATGGAAAGCATGCATAAAGAAAAGACGCTTCCTGCAAGCCTGCAAAATGATCTTTTTATTAGTTGGTAATTCCTGGTGTTGCTGCCGATAATATTCCTTATCGCTGCCTTCGTGCTGTGATCTGTGTTTTACTTTGGTCTTGTAGGAACTTGGACCGCGACTGGCTGCTATGTTGAACTTCAACTTACAGCAACTATGTGGCCCCAAGTGCCGTGACCTGAAAGTTGAAAACCCTGAGAAATACGGGTTTGAACCAAAGAAGCTGTTGGACCAACTGACTGACATTTATCTACAGCTAGATTGTGCTCGCTTTGCTAAAGCAATTGCTGATGATCAGGTGAGCTCCAAAAAGATGAGGCGGGTGAAAGGCAAAAGCACTGCGGACAAACAGGACTTTGCAGAACACTCGAAGGGTTTCATCTTACTTGCACGCTGCCACCCAGTTTCCATCATACATGCTTGCAGTTGGTTTACTTTCAGCAGGTCATCTCTGTTCACATTCTGTCTGCTCTTTGTAGACGGGTATGTTTTCTAAGTGTTTTGCAAACCTATAGACATACATAAACATCTTGAGCACTTCACACACACAGGAAATTTCCTGAGCATTAGTTGCTTATTAGCTACAGCCTCGTGGTAAATTAGCAGAAGAATTTTGTCTTAATTTTGCAAGTGGAAAAACTGAAACGTACAAAGAGTTTTGACTCCCTCCCCCCTTCCTCATCAAGAACACATGAAACAGGCAGAGCTGGGACGGAGAAGAGCCTCATTTAACAATCCAAAGTTCATTCTCTAGACTAACAGCTTCCAAATTGTATTCCCTTTCATATTATTAAATAGCTGTGTAATAAACTGACATAACGCAACACACGTGAGGTGCCTTTGAACTCCTCATGATAGTCTCCAGAGCAGAATGTTAATTCTTAAGGTAGATAAGCTATCGCTGACCTCTGTGTTCCTGTAAAGTTGTAAAACTACTGAATCGCATCTGTCCATGCCTCTGTCTTAGAATACAAACTTTTCAAAATCTAGAGGAAAAAATGTTCTCCATGGTTACTTGAAATTCTAGTGGAAGCTGTTTTACAATACACGCAGCTGTATTTGCATGTCTAGTGAAGCAGAGGTATCAGAGTAACCCAGGATCTTTTTTTCTGTAATTATTTAAGTTCTGATAATTGCAGATAATATCAGTAACACTTCAAAAACAGACCTTACGTGTTTGCATGTGGATAATGAGCATGCAGTGTATTTTTATGCTGGTCAGTATATATGACAGTGAGAACATTATTCATCCTTCATTCATCGATGCTAGCCACAGCAAAATGCACATCAATGACGTAGGGTTTAAAAGAAAGAAACCTGCTGGTGTGGGAACGGGAATAAAGCTTAATTAACAAAGTAGCCCTTCATAAAAAGGGGGAGGAGTGACTAGTGTCTTGGAAACTGTCAATGACAGGAAAGAAACACCAAGGAAATGCACAGTTGGTTAATGGCTACTGGTATTAGGAGAAAAAAAACAAAACAAAACAAACAAAAAGTTGCTTGATCATGGCAGGGTCTCTCTAAAGCATTTTGATACATCTCCTGTTTGCCAATCCTAGCACGTATTACAAGGAATCTGAAAACATTTATAAAGCCCTGGGCATATTGCCATAGTTCTGTTCTCCTCTCTGGACTAGAAAGGAGTTTGGGTGGGCACTGCGTGTCCTAAGTAGTGAATGGTATTTCTTGGTGCGATATAGTGTAGATGAAAGAAGCAGGGCTGTGTTGAACACTTTAAAATCCTCAAGCAAAATAGAAAACTGTGAGACTTGGTGTGTTTTGTTTTGTCATTTCATTCAGCCTTGCATTGCAGTGTAAATAACTTTTTCTTAAAAGGCTTATATCAAACATGGTATTGTGAACTTAGAAAATGGTGTCTTTAGAACATAATCAGCTTTCAAAAGTCCTTCCTAACTTTATTTTTTTCCATGAAAGCAGTGCTTGCTTCAGTTGAAACTAGAGGATATGCGTTTGGTTTCTCTGAATGTTGTACTGTGTGGCTGTACAGTTCTTACTGCACCAATTGGCAAGTTTCCAGCAAGTTTTAGCTCCCTCCGAGTTGCTGTACTGTTTTTTGCAACATCACAGGGTGGGTTTTTTGTTTGGGTTAAGAGAAGGAATCACTTCAGTCTCAGTACTGCCTTGCACAGTATTAGAGAAGTTAAGAAATCACAAAAACTTTTCATTTTATGCTATATTTTCAGCCAAGACGTGTGAGAACAAGAATACAGACAGGAGTGGCAAGACAGATGGTTTGGCTAAGAAACAGTCCTAATAATTATAGTCAGCCCCTTTGAGTGTCTTAATCATTTTGATTAGGTGATGTTGCCTTTTTTTTTTGGGAGGGGGTGGGGGGGGTGTGTGTCCTGAACAGTTTTATAGTTGTGATGACCAGTAAAAAAGCATAAGTCTACCCCAAAGTTGACATTTTAGTACTAGATAAAATGTTATCTGTATACTACTTTTCTGTCTGACGTAATGTTGAGGTTTCATTGATCCCTCCTCCTGAAGTTTTTAAAAATGCATTAAAAGATCTTTTAGGATTTTTATGGCATGTTAGGATAGTACAACTCAGCAAAGTTGTCTTTTTATGCTTTGCTTGTAGAGGTCCTACAGTAAAGAGCTCTTTGAGGAGGTTATCTCAAAGATGAGAAAGGCCGGAATCAAGTCAACCATAGCAATAGAGAAATTCAAACTGCTGGCAGAGAAAGTGGAGGAAATTGTTGCCAAGAATGCCCGTGCAGAAATTGATTACAGTGATGCTCCGGATGAATTCAGAGGCAAGTTAAGTTTTCTAAATACTGACTTTTTAGGAGAAGAGGGATTTGGTTTGTTACTTTGATCATGAATATGAGTCTATATTAATAGAAACTATGTATTGTTTATGAATCCTTGCATCCTGCTCTATTTTAGTTACATAATTAAGTAAAGAGCTAAGAGTTCTTTGTCTGGTTTTCCCTGGGATTGTGCTGTCCAGTCCCGTTTTTGCATGCAGATAAAATTCATAGCTATTGTCCTCAATTTAATGAGGAGACACTTGTGCCCTCAGATCCACTTATGGACACTCTGATGACTGATCCCGTGAGGTTGCCATCCGGAACTATTATGGACAGGTCAATCATCCTGAGGCATCTGTTGAACTCTTCCACTGATCCTTTCAATCGTCAGACGCTGACAGAAAATATGCTGGAACCAGGTATCTGTTTAAGAGTTAACAATGGAACTGCTGACGGGGGGAAGCAATTTGTGTGCAGTTTGTTCCGTGTACTTTGAGAAAATAGTACTGAGGCCTCAGTAGAGGTAATGGTTCTTTCATCTCAGTTTGCACAGAAAAATATGTTCCTTGTTTTTTCTGGGTGTGGGGGAAACTCCCCACCCTTGCCATTGTAACTACTGGGCTAAAGGGTATTATTATGGCAGGTAAATGAGTAATTCATTTACTCAAAGCTGTACAGAAAATATATTGATAGAGAAGAAAATAGTAGTAGATATCCTGATCAGATTTCTAGAAAAGAAATTGTTATTGGTCATAGCTTTCTTATAGTAGTACTACTAAATAATTTAACTGCTAAGTTAATTATTCTTTTTTTTTTTCGCCTCTTTACACTATTAGTGCCAGAACTTAAAGAGCAAATCCAAGCCTGGATGAGAGACAAGCAGAATGCTGACCATTAAGAATTCCCTTGCAGTGCACGCCAACACCAATGGGAAGAGCAGGGCGTGGGCTGTTCTGGTAATAGTGGAGCAGACACACTTCGAAAGCTATTGATGGGATTAGCACGCCCACTGGCACTGACTTGCAGTAGTGACCAGAAGCATGTCGATGAGGAGAAAAGCGGCTTAATTCTTGTACATATATTTAAGTGATAACGATGGTCAATAACATGGAGGACAAGCTAGGAAGTTGCTTATGTTACAAAACTGTCCTTCAATATGTCACATTTTGGAGTTTTTACAGCTGAATTATTTTAGCAAAGATGAATGGATCAGGGCAGCATCCCTTCAACCTTATTTTTTACAGCCAGATATCCGTTAATTTGATTGTGGTTAGAACCTTGGACATTTTGCTGCTAAAGTAACTTTTTCCTCTTTCCCTCCCTTCTTCCTCTTCCACTCATCAATCCTGCACTGCTTTTTTTTTTATTTTGTAATGCAAAAAAAAAAAAAAATCCCTGTGAAAATCAAAATCATTCCCCTGCCCTCAAAAGAACATATTCTGTGCTATAACTGTGCCTGCAACAAAGTGTTAATCTTGGGATCGTATTTTTATATGACACTTATTTGCATATTTGGTTTTTAATTGGTGTTAGACACAATGATAATTTCAAAAAAGCGAAGATTTCACACATGGATTTTAATTTTCGTTCTTTGAAATGTCCCTTTTCTTTATGTTGATCTAGATGCTCTGGTATTTTTGAAAAGCCTCAAGAGAGAAATACGTTAAACAGCTGCCATGAATGAGATGCTTGGGAATACCAGGTTTTCAGTGACTTTTTAAAAAATAAAATCCATTCTTTTAATGCTGCAGATATGATATATGCTAAATGACAGTTCTGAGCCATTGGAGCTTGTCCGCAGAGAGCAGATCCTTTTACTCTTGGAGGCTGCAGTTTGGGGCAGGGGTCATTTTTTTTTTATGTTGCGTACCAATTTGTATCCATGGCTTGGCCTTACCAAAGCAGAAAGGGTGCAGGAAATGTAGAATTACATTTTTAAAAAAAATAAAAAAAAAATTCACAAACATTTTTGTATTACTGCCCCCTGCATATGATACTTGAATTTCCTTTTTAAAAAGGATTTGAAACCAGTGTTTTAAAATTAATTCTGAAAAAAGGTTGTTTTTTCTTTTGTTTTTCGCTGTGTCTTCTGTTCAATTCCTGACTCTCTTGAACTACAATAAATGATACACACTCGCACAAAATGTTTTCTTTGCCTTTCTTTAAGTGTGTCATTGTGTGTTGGCATAGGAAAAAATTCAAACAATTGGGTTCAGGTTTGCTGATAGTGATTTAGAATCTGGAGATAACTTAGTAAATTCTGTGAAAAATTTCTGTGCACACAGATACCAGTAATACTTCAAACTAACGAATGTTCCCAAGTGGGTGACTCTTACACCTATTCATAGCAACATGACAGTTGGTGACAGGCTCCGAGAGGAATTTGGTTAGGTTATATATAATCCAGAGCTGACCTTTGAGACATGCAAGTAATTCTAAATTACAATGTGAAGATGTAGTGGTTTGGGGATGGGTTTTTTTTGTTTTGTTGGTGTTTCCCCCCTGCAGCATGTGTTTTCTCTGAGGGTGGGAGGAAGATTCCAAAGTTTGTGTCTGCATGGACTGCTGGAACAGAGAGGCTTGTTTGACTGGTTCTTAGTTCCTTATCCTTCACGCCTCCCATAAATTCAAATCCCCCTCTTCTTCCCTCTTCAAAAGTCACAAAGTCTGCTATGCTTTTATCTGCAGGCTGTCAGATAAAGCTTTTTTTCTGTAAGTTCATTTTATTGATAGACTGGAAATGTGTTGGAAAGATGGAAGAAACGCTTGCTTATTTTCTTCAGCTATTATAAACTAGACATGCTGCCACCTTTTGTGAATAAGGATGCTTCAGAAACAATGAGAAGAGGGCAAGCAGAAATAATCAATCCTGAAATTAAAAAAAGCTCATTGCTAAGTATATCCTGTACAGGGCTTGAGGTCCGTGATACTCTTAAGAGTTCTTGGTATTTCACATTTGAAGTGTTATAACTAATATCAAAGAGGGTTGGGAATTTAAATGTTTTATCAGAAAATCTGTATGGAACTAGCTCTTTTTAATGCAAGTATAAAATGAAAATCCTTTTTCTTTTTTTTTTGTAATTTATTCAATTGTACTAACTGAAAGGCTTGTTTGAACAAATTCAGGATGTTTCTCTTAACCTTGTCTGACAGGAGGAAATAGAAATACTTACATTTGGTATAGCATGTATTAATCAAGACAATGCCCTTCAGAATCTGACTTTATATTTATTCTGCCATCATATCAGACTTCGACCTGAGGAATATAAATAGCAAAGTGCATTACTGAACTATGTTGTCTAATTACGGGCTCCATTTATCACTTGAAAACGTGTCAATGCAGATATTGCAGAAGACACACAGGCTAACATTAAGTGGCTAAAACAATTTTATCTGGAGAACCAGTATGAAGTATTTCAAAGGTGTGAATTTAGACAAATGCTCCCCCAAATTCAGCATTCATGGGCAGAATAATGAAATCTATTTTAATACAAGCAACTGAAAGCACCATTATATTGCTGTCTTCTGGGTACAAAAGTGGAGCAAAACCCTGTCTTTCACTGGATAATGGACATTTGAGTAACAGAAAAGGAAAGCTGAAGTTAGTATTGGATTAAGAGTAAATATCACACAAAAACACATAAGCTGTGGGATAATTCGCAGTTTAATTTATTTAATACCACCTGCACGCTTTTGTGAGTTCCTCTCCTCCTACTAACATGTAGTTTACCTTTTTCAATCCAACTGTGACCTTACTACAATACAGAGACTTGATATTAGAGATCACAGAAAGTATCAATTGATCAAATTACCGTTGACATTTACATGTAACTGCAGAATCTGAATAGCTTTGAGCTGTGTATTGCTCATCCCAGGAATGGCTAACTTACATAAGTGTTGCAAAACGTGCTTTTCTTGGAAAATTTGTTACAAGAGTGTATCACTGATCTTTACTTGCCCTCTAGCTGTGTGACTGGAGAAATACTAGGGCAAGTTCTGATGGTATAGCAATACAATTCTGTACAATTGATTCTATTATATCACAATTTACACTTATGTAACAGTACAATTTACATCTCCGCCAACTCTGCCCTGCTGGCAGCAAGGACAGCCTAACGCTGTTAATAGCAGGATGACAATGCTGCTTTAGCCAGCAACAGATTGGCTCTAACGATCCCCAGGAACATTGCTCTGCAACGTAGCCGTCTTCCTTTTTGTGATCACTTTGTTTAAACCTACACTCTTCCCTGTATTTAAACAGGCTTCCCAATTTTAGGTGGCATATCTCTGTCATTTGAGTAACCAGCTATATTTGTTTGCAGTAATAAATGCAAGACATTTTTCACAGTACTACTTGCATTCATTTTTCTGGGATAATAAGGCTCACAAACGCTTTTCTTGTGCTGAGGACCTTCATTACGTGAATATTTTCTTGAAAAAGAATGTCTAAATTCTCATTTTAAGTGCGCACAAGCATGCAGGAAATTGTGTCTATTTCTGCTGTTTTGCGGGGTTATATGCTATTGGTCAGAAGCATATAAAAAGAGTAAGAATAATCCCCTTCCTATAAGGGAATGGATGCTAATTTTTTTAGACAGGATTCACAGGTAAAACATTGCAGTAGGATTCCACTTAAGTACATCTTTTTTTTAATAAGTTAATTCTAAATTACCCAAGGAGACCTGACTTTCAAACATGATATTGAGAAGACCAGTCTAATTAAACTGAGATAAAATGCCTAAGTTCTATAATTAAAAAGGCATCACAACCAGCTAGATGAGGACTGCCTTAATGCGTGACCATCTTTCAGCTCCATTCTTGGATATTTAGAGGAATTTTCCTCGTCTCTCTTTGCAGTGAGTGACCTCCCAGACGCGATACTGCATGTGTCATATGCCTGTTACCATTTTCTTTCTTAACATGTAACTAGACTTTCTCTGAACGTTTCTAGCAGGTTTTTCAACTTTAAGCAGCCGAATTAACATACTTGAACTATTTATGCGAGTGCTCTCCAAATTTAGACATAAGACAGCGATGCAGGAACTACTGTTCCTAAGAGACACTACACAAACTTTACTGAAGTAAAATTAATCACATTTTCTATTAGCACAGAGGACTACAGTACACACCCAGTAGTCTGACAGTTCGCAGAGGGTTTCAAAGCAGGGCTTTTTTTTTTTTTTTTTTGGATTTTTTTGGTTTGGTTTTTCTTTTTTTTCCTGAGAAAATATAACTGACCTAATTCTGCATGGCTCTAGATAGAAGTTAGCACAGTTACACCACACAGAAACACCACTAAATGTTATGTCGCATCAATAGGAAGTCTTCCACAGTTGAAATAATTGTATTTCCTAGGACATATGAAAGACACCTATTCTTGCTTTGCTGGCTCTGCAGCAGTATTTCCCTACGAACCACCGTTCAGCTATGTCTTGTGAGGCTTTTGTGTTCACAGCCATAACTGCCGGTGCCACGCACACGGGGTGAGACTGGCAAGAGGGAGAAGTCGCTTTTCACCAAAGAAAGTAACAAATAACTCATTCTCCCCAAAAACCTGAAACTCATGGGGAACCCAAGAGAGACTGTGAAGGTTAACATGGTTAACAGCCTACGAACAAACACAAACCTTGTCCTGGAACTAGGCCTCTCAGGTCCCACATGTTCTCAACAGCTGAAATCCAACTCATATCTGATTGGTGTGTGTATGGAAAACAGGTCATTAAGGTATTTAATGTCATATTGTTTTCTTTAAAATGCTTATAAGCTTGAACACAAGCCTATTTCTAACAGTAGAAATGAACAAAGTACTAATGGAAAGGAGGAACTTTACAGCTGAAGTTATTGCCACAAAAAAAAATTTTTACTATGACAATGCGTGAAATTATTGAAAGTGCAAGAGCGAATACACCACCGTTAAAACAACGGCATCACGTGAAAACACATTGTGAGTGCTACAAAAAATACCTCGGGCTGCTCAAAAAAAACGTTTTGAAGGGGAATTAGTTTTCCTTTCCCCCCAACCCCAGCTCTGGACCACCACCGTTAGGCCTCGTTCGGGCCTCAAAGTCCTGCGGAACCTCCCGGGAGCTGGTGAACTCGCCGCCTCAGACACCGGTTTTTCGGCAGGCGGGCGCGGCTACCCCTCTCGCGGGCCCCTCGTGTCGGGGCCGCCAACCAGCCGCGCGCGTGAAAAGGCTGTTTTCAGTCACAAATGCCCGATTTCTGCTCACGTCTCTGCTAACGGCGCCCGGCGCTCTCCAGGGCGCGCGGGAGCCGCCGCAGCCTCGGGGACTCGCGTGCGCACGCACACACCGCGGCGGCGCGGTGATGCGAACCGGGGGTGTCCTCGTGCCGCTCATTATAGGTTAAAGCAGGGACGACGAGGTGTCCGTCCCGAGCTCTGATTGGCTGAGGCTGGAGCAGAACCGATTTCCTGTGCCCCCGAGGCTCGGCGGAGGGATTGACTCAGAGGTGGGCGCGGTGATCATCACTGCGGACGGGCATCGCTGAGCTGTGATTGGTGCACGGCTGTGTCAGGCTGTGATTGGCACGGCGGGAGGCGGGCACGCCTTCTTCTTCGCCAGACGATTGGCGGGCTGCAGGGAGGAGGGAGTACCGGCGCGCGGCTATTGGCGGGGCGGACGTCCCTCCCCCTGTGGAGGCGGGCTCGGGCGTAGAGCCCCGCGATCCTGTCAGTGTGGGAGCGGTGCTGTGGGGAGCGCGTCGCTGCGCTCCTTCTGCCCGGCGCGGCCTTTCTCTTTCCTCCCTCCCCCTTTCTCCCCTCCCTTCTTCCCTCCCTCGCCCTTCCCGCTTCCTTCCTGGCGGCGGCGGCGGCCGGGTGGGGGGGTGGTTGTCTCCCAGCCTCGGTGGAGGCGGCGAAGCGTGATGGGGATGGCCGGGCTCTTCTCTCTCCTCCGCGCCGCGCTGCGCTGCTTCGCCGGCCCCGCCGCCTCCCCCAGCTGCTGACAGCGCCGGCGGCCCCGCGCTGCCCTTGTTCCGCGGATACTCCCCCGCCCAACCCCAGGTGAGGGCCGGCTTGGCGCTGGGGGAGCGCGGGCGGCGGCTGGCGGGGGAGCGGGGGGAAGGCGAGGAGGGGAACGGCNATGTTGGCAGGACAGGGTGTCCCGGAGCTGTCAGGGCAGCGGCGCAAGGGCGTGGGGCCCGCCTCGGCCTTTCCTCGCCGGCATCTGCCCGATGCATATACTTGTCCCCCGGGACGCTCCCTTCCCCTTTCCCCCAGGCGCTCCGAGCCATGGCGGTGCGGCCGCTTCCCCTCCTTTTTTCCTCGCCTGAATCCCGTCCGCTGTGACGGTGGCGAATGTCGCGGCGTTTCGCCGTCCTTTATCTCCTTTCCGGCTGGGATGAGGCGGAGACGGTGATTGCTTGTTCGGGAGGGAGGCGCAGCCCCTCCGCCGGCTGGGAGACGCAAGATTGGAAAAGGATTGTGGTTTTCCGAGCGGTTTTTTTTGTGGACCTGTAGGTAGTGGATCTGTCCCTGGATTCAGTACAGCACAATTACCGAGGCAGCCATGTTGGGATGATGATCTGACAATCCTGTGAGCTCAGGCAGGCGGCAGGAGACGGCATGACAGGCCTGGCAGTTTTGGGGTCATTGGCAGAATATGGGTATTAAACTGCGATTGGAAGACTAGAATTCACCAGAAGCAGATGGTGAATTTGTATCTTTTTTCTGGAATGTAAACTACGTTCATACCGCATTTTGAAGTATATTTCTCTTCGCTTCCAGCTCCTTTTTAGCTCAGTGGTTGTTGTTATTGCATAATCCAGGATTTTGGATTGGGTTGATAAATAGCCGTATGTTTATATGGTCGGATTTTCAGCGCATCGCCAAGTTCTGCGCCGCTGTTTTATCTGGCATCTTCACTTAGTACAAAAATAGCAATTTGTAGTGTTTGAGTTCAGCTGATACACCAACTGTCATCACTACCTGATCCTTAGTGGAAGACCTAAAATTAGATTCACTGTGGTCCTCTTATTCATAACCCCCTGCTGCTCTGAACAGCTGTTTTGCTAACTTTCCGTATACTAATCTTTATCCTTCTTCATTTTCTTTCTTTAGAGCTATTGTACTGATGAAGTTACAAGTAGTCTTTTTTGTTTAAAAGTTAGCGCATTCTTTATACCTATGCAAATATGACACAAGGGCTGGCTATATTAAATAAAAGTGATGCTTATTCATTTGTGGTGTGTGGTGGGTTTTTTAAGTTTCTTAAATTTTATTTGAATGTAGAGATACAGATTCTGAACATTGTTTTTGTAACCACTTTGAACTTCTTGCAAACTTCTCTGAACATATAAATAATAATTTGGCTCTAAGTCCCTACTCTGCTTGTAACTTTATTTCAAAAGATAGCAATACATTCAGTATTTTGACATTGCATACAAACTGGTTTGCCAGAACTTTCAAATGCATCCAAGGATCCAAGTCTTAACAAACAGCTTATTTCTGTAAACATTTGTCTGAAAGTCCAAATCTACTTAAAAGTGCTTTGAGACCATGAAGGGCGATTGACCAACATCATTGAATAACTGAAAACAGACAAGGTATTTAGATGATTTGTCTAATTACACACTTTAATATTAAAACCACCGTGTGACTTACAGGGTGGATATCTTTTAATAATATTTTAAAATAATTGTAAAATTAATATGTAGGGTTTGCTTTTGTGCTGATGGAACTCACTAAAAACTCAAATATTATGTCACCTGGCTTTTTTTTAGAGCCGATGGTATAGCGTGTCAAAGACTGAGACATGCAGTTCCCTTTTTTACTTGATTCCTGATTGGATTCCTACAGACTGAATGTTAAAAGATACACAGCTAGGAGAGTCCTCCCAAAACATTAGGAGAATGATTCATTCTAGCGTGGATGGCAGCCTCTAAGCCTATAATGAAAATACAAAAGACAGCTTCCCTTTTTTTTTAAGATTGTTCTTCTAAATCTGTACCACAGACTGTATTGCACATTTTGTTTTGTTACGTTACTTCTCCTATTGCCACTCTGTAGACAGCATTTTGTAGGAGTAAGTGATACTATTGGGAAATGTGAAACCTGAAAAACCAGTTGCAATTTATTATCCATGATACTATGCAGCTTGGTCTCATTTTGCCTTATTCTATCATTCTGTATGATGAAGGCAATACTGCCTTTATATAATGTTACAGCCAGTTAAGGTTGTTAATAAGTGGGGGGAAAAAAACACCTCGAAACCCCAAAAACTTAAATTTATAGGAAGTTTGGAAAAATATATAGGTTTTAGCTCATTTTCTTATTAATGTAAATTAAATGTTGCATAGCGAGATGGTGTTCAAAACATTTGAAATCTGTGTGCAACTACAAGTAGGCATTTTACTTCAGCCATGAAAAATAATAGGTTGAGAATGAATGAGATGGAAAATTATACCACATTTAATTTTCTATGAGCATAAAAATTAGGGTTGGGAAAAGCTGGTAATTGCAAAAGCCTAGCAGTTAAATTTTTATGCTTTTGTAGGTGATTTTGTGACCTGTTCTGTAAGAATTTCTTCACAGCTATATTTCAAACAAGGCTATCATTTAGCTAGTGCATATGGAGTCTCTGGCAGTGTTTTTAATGCTTTTTTTTGTTGGTGTTAGAGATATTCAAGATTTTTTTTTTTAAGTAGATGATTCTTTCACTCCATCTTATGTTTGCCAATTTCTTAGATATACTGGTTTTCTGTAGAAATTAATGTAGTACTTTGATAGGTGTTTCTATGAAAACATCAGAAAAAATATTTGTGTGTGGGACTCGTCAGTAAGAAGGGAAAATAAGCTCTGTACGTTTCATAAACAGTATTGTAAGAACACATTGGTTGTATTAATGGCTTTACCTTTATTCACTGGTCCTTGTGGGAAGTTGACAAAATTATGGTTTTCATGTTAATATGGATAGATGAGGAAAAGAAAGATGAGAACCACTAGGCTGATGTTAGGTAGAGTTTCTGTGATGTGCTAAACCCTGTGGAAATTCCACATCCTTATCTTTTTCTGCAATCTGACAAAGTAAACCATGTCGCTATGAACTTAATAATAACAGAGATTTTGCACTTGATAGATTTCTTAAGTTGTATTTCAGAAACAAAATGCTTAGTGGCCATGTACGGAAACATTCCTGTTTTCTAGCAGCAGTATTCAGGGTCAGTTGAATTATACTACTGGGATGTATCGGGATTAATCTGGTCTCTTAGCTTTCATGTGAGGGCACAGGTACTTATGCAAGGGTCATGTTAAGAAGAGAGGGCAAAAATTCCACACGGTACATACTCAGGAAGAGGGTTATAGTGAAGCTACATGTTTATACACTTTGTTATATGAAAAATAGGCACCTCTGAGCAAAAGTGAATAAAACAGTCCTCTAAAACAACCAGGAATCTCCCTTAAACTTTGAAGATCATGTGAATTCATTTGCATTACTATATTCTATTCTATGTTGAAGTTTTTAGTGAAACTTCTGAAAATTCTGTACTAACCTAAAGTTGACTGTATGGCTGTCTCATGAATCATTATTCTACTGGTTTGCTGTACCATTGACATTCAAATTCAGTTGGCTTGTTCCTAAAGACATTCCTATTCTTCTAGTTAGGTGAGATACCTCAGGTACCTGCTAAAATAAGGAGTGCTTTAAATTACTTCTTCTACTTGGTGGAGTAATTGAATTTCTGCCTTCACCATGTAGTGGCATTAATGAAGTAATGCAGTTTTATTAAAAAACTTCTTGTACTGTGTGAAGATGTGTCATAACTTGAATTAAGCATATATAAGTATTTTTACCAGCTGCAGAACTTACTTTAGAGCTGAAATGCTTCTGCTTTAAATCTGCTAGTAAGTTTTGCGCTTTTGTGGCACTGTGATTACAATCCTGAAATGAGCATTTCATTGGATATATGGTGTCTAGATAACCAGAAAAGAAGATGTCAAGATTTCTGTGACTTGTGTGGGGTAGAGTTCTGCCCATGCTAACTCGGGCTCAGGACAGAAATGTCTGCACTGAGTCAGACCAAAGATTCACATAGCCCTGAATCCTGTCTTCGGCAGCAGCTGTAGCAGGTATTTAGGCTATAAGGACAAATCACCCACCTAATCATGTTTTCTCAGTATAGTCTTCCAGGTTCTGAGAGTCTGTGCCATGGAGGCTTTCCCAGACAAGGGTGGGAGCTTTTTTTTAGACCTTGATGGCTTTTGCTTTGAATCTGTATTATTGCTTTTTGAGTCAGTTTATCTTCAGTGCCGACAGTATCCAGTGGCATTAAGTTAAACTGCTTGATTGCAGGCTGACCGAAAACCTTTCTTCTAATGGAAAAGGTTGGTCGAGGACAAGACAATTAAACTAGTCTTTATTAACCCTACATTGCAATACTGACTTGGACGTACCTTGAAGTTTGGATCGTGGGTATCATGAATAGTTTCCTGCCAACTAAAAGTGCTCCATCGTTTGGTTGTGGTAAAATTTGAACAAGTATTTTGATAATGAAGATGAATTTTCTGGTGAACATTTGCTGAAGATAGATAGTAGTATTTACCCTGAAGGCAATAACTTTTGATTCTTCTTCCTTATAGAGTAGTGTGTTCTTTAACCACTAGATATAGAAGTAGTTAGTGAGTTTTTATTTCCTTTGAGAAATTTCCCAGGACTGCAAAGGGTTCTTAAAGGTTGTTGGGTACGCGGTTTTGTCTGGAATGGTTTGTATTGAAAGTCAGTGTGAGGTAGCCCATCGTGCTTGTGTTAGTTTTAACCTTATTACTAATACATTGTGGCAGCAAGGGTTGACAGCTAAAGACCTGAGATACGTAGTATATGGTATCTAGCTCAGGCTGAAATTTAAGGAGCTGAATCTTTACTGCTAAAATTATCTTTGTTAGGTTAACCCTAACACATGTTGCAACCAGATCTTCATTTTGGTATTGGCATCCCCGCTTTCTGGGAAGAAAACCAAGTAATGAAAACAAATATGTACACTTTAAAAGAACTGCCTCTGATGACAGAAACTTTTGACTAGGGAAACAGTCTCCAGGTGCTGTTAAGTGTATTTCCAGTTCTGTCTCTGCAGTGGTGGGGGGGAAGGTGATTGCAGAGCAGAAATTGAAGTTATCCAACAACTTTGAACCTCCCTAATTCTGTCAACATTTTGAGTGCAATAGCTGTAAATAACTAAGTTACATTTTTCTCTTTAGAAAACACCAACAAGAAGGATAACTTGAAACACTCTTGACCCCTCTTTGCTTTCAATTTCTTGACTGCACTACAAGCAACCAGAATGTCGGGGGCTTCGGTGAAGGTGGCTGTTCGGGTCCGGCCCTTCAATTCCCGAGAAACCAGCAAAGAATCCAAATGTATCATCCAGATGCAAGGCAATTCAACCAGTAAGTTTATTTTAATCTCGTAAGGGGGGTCTTTCTCTCTCTGCTCCCTTACTGCTTAATCCTCTTCTTTTTGTCGGGCTAAACTGAGTACTGTGTACATCATATCATCTAGAATTACTCTTTTAGGGAATCTTCTCTTCTGAGGTTGTCAGTATGAACTAGATTGTCTCTGAATTTGACTAGGAAGACTAAATCATGAGTATCTTGAGTTTGGTGCAGTTGTTTATGGTATTGGCTTGTGGTGAGCTGAGAATGCTAGGACAAGATTAGAATAACAAAGTGAAAACATTTTTGTTAACTTCAGTGTGGGAATATCATGTGGACTGACAGGTACAGGGATATGTTGCAGGCGACCGTGTGATAATTGATGTGGTGTAACTTGGGTCTGGTGCTCTAGTTCTTGGTGTGCTTATTCTGCAGTCTGTGCCTTTGTTTAGGAGCATAATTTGAGTGAGAAAGCTGAGGGGAAAAGGATGTCAAGTTTTATGCTTTCCAGATTAGGTGTCTAAACAACAGCAAAATAAGAGACTACATAAAATTATCTTATTTTCTGACCAATTAGAAGTGTTAGGATTCTTAAATAAGTATTGTGGGTCTAATTTGAAGGAGAAGACTCTTCTATGGTAAACTGAATATCAGCACACCATTTATTGATTAATTTTTTTTATATTACTTTTATTTTTTATATGCTGCTTCAGGTCAAGGCAGCATTGATACCATTTGCCGCAGTGTCATTGCAGTGCATTGGTCATGTGTAGACTAATGGCTGTACCTAGAAACTGCTGCTCTTGTGGTGCTTTTTCATTCTTAGGGGATCAAGTAGAGTCACATTGTCTATAGCTGTAGGAAGTAACACTCCAAGAGCACTGAATTCCTTCACTGTCTGATTACATGAGTATTTACTCAGGCTTGTTAATACAAAGGAGATTGCATACAGGCTCCTCCTTTTGAATAGCCGAGGTTGCACTTCAGCCTGCTTCTGCAATGGAATTTGAGTCCTGATTTTGATTGCTTAAATTGTGTGCAATGTTTATGGTATCGTTGGAAGAGAGGCATCAAGACAGAAGAGAGCTTGCTTTTCAGTGCAGTAGATTCTTATCTTCAGATGTTTTATGGAGTATTACCTGAAGAAACTTATTTTTTTGTTGGATTTCAAAATTTCCATTTAAAAAGAGGGGTGGAGGGAGGGAAGTCATCTTATGTAGAAACAGGTGCTTGTATCCCAGCGTTGCCTGCTAGCTTTCAGACCAAGCCAGTGTAGGTGGTGGAAGAATTATAAACTCCATTAAATGGCATTTGTTATGGAACTGCCACCAAGCTCAGAACTACAGCAGCACCAGTGGCTGCCACTGCGATAGGTTTTCTTGCTGCTGTCATGACATGATAGCAATAATTTTAGATGCCTAAGATTTTTGAACTCCAGAAGCCTGTGGAAACAGCTTCTTTGTGGTACATTGACAAGGGTGACCAGTGAATCTTTGGCAATCTAAGTTTGAAATGTGGTGTAGACAAAAGACACTGGTTCTGTTTCTGAATGCTAGAGCTGCGCTACAAAGACACTTGTATTTTCAAGAAACTGCACCAGTTTTCAAAAGGACAAAAATACTTCCTGATTATCTAGCTGGAAATTTCTTTACAGCTTTTGCTATATTTTGTGCTCTGGAAATGTTCTAATCTGTAGCTTTCTGTTTGAGTCCTATGGCTCTGATACAAAATGGGTGATATGACAGATGGTCAGATTTAAGGCATCAAGAGCCATTACAGACTGTGTGAAAGGAATCATTGGTTGCAATACTTACATGTTCTTACAATCTCTGAGCTATTTTTTTCCCCTGTATTTCCCTCTTAGAGGAGAAACACAGAAGAAAGCTGTAGACAGAGGAGTAATTTTACTTGTTGAACAGAATAGGATCATACAATAAAAGATATGAATAAGGCATTGTTTGGTGGGGAAAAAACCTGAGCAGAAATCTTTTGTCCAAATAATCTTCCTAACAAAGTTGGCTGACACACATAACTTCAAGCTGGGATACCTCTGGTATGCTATTAGGGTACATATTAGATTTGGGGGCGTAAGTACTGTTGCTATTTCTGCCAAGGATTCTTTCTTTTTCATGATCCCTCTGTCTTTGCGGCCTCAGTTACATTATTGAACTCCCCATTATTAAGGTCTGAACTTGTTGGCTAAAAGCTGACTACAGAAAGTGACATTAATGGATCTGATGCAGCTACTTCAAAATAAAGGGAATTCAGAAGTAATTCTAGCCTATGGAATTCCTGCTTCATACCTTCAAATGTGCCAATGAAATGATCGAGGCTTAGATATCTTGCCTCTAAGAAGGTTATTTTTTAATTTGTGAACTAATGAAGTTGGCAGGAGGCAAATCTGAGATGCTGGTGATATGTAGGGTAGTGACTATTTTAAGCCTTCAAGACAGTTGAAGTTCCTTTATCTTGGAATTAAAGCCTAATGGACTATTGTGATGAACAGGATTGATGAGACAGTGTGAAGTCTGATAGCTAAGAAGGAATTTTGACTGTTATTTGGACTTTAATTCTTTATATATTTATTGGCCAAGGTATTCTACAAATCCTTTGTGTGTCCCAAATTTAAACTTCGACAGTCTGAGTTGTGTAAATATATTGGCTGATGTAGGCAGAGACTACTTTATAGTGAAACTGAGGCAAAGTTCTTAGGATTATTTCAAGGAAAACAGTACAGAGTTATAGATAATAAAGTATATCACAGGTGTACTCCATATATGTCTTTTTAATGAATGTATGAAAAAAGAAGTGTTTTCTGATATCCATAATGAAGTATATTCTTGAAGTCAGAATGCCACCAGGGTTGTTACCTGATGCCCTGCTTTTGTTTCTCACTTTTTTTTTGGTGAATTTGTCTGCTTATATCTTTTGGGAGTGGAGTGCCCATCATTCGCAGTGGGCTTGCCAGCAAAACAGAACATCCCCCTGGGTTAGAAAGCTTATTCTCAATTTTATTACGCAGTTTAACTTTGCATTATACGCAAAACAAGTGTAATTTTCTTGTAGACTTGAGGTCTACAACAGAATCAACTTGTTATCATACTGGCTTTTATGTAATTTTCTTGTAGAAGATCAAGGCCTTTAAACAAGATCTATAGTATATCTCCAGCCTTGTAATTTCTCAATGTGTAAAAAATGTAGCTGAATACAGTTCTGTATATGTCTTAGTCTCAGAATAGGAGAGTTCTTACAAAGGTCTTTAACCCACAATGTCAAGAGCACTTACTATGAGTAATTGGAACTTCTGTTTTTCTGTTGGAAGGAAGCAAAATATTGGAATTTTGAAATTGGCACTTGAAACATATAGTTTGTCTCCTTTTTTTGTTTTTGCTCTAGTATACTAAGATAACAAGACTAAATTTTTTTTTTCTCCTTTATGGTTGCAGAGGTACTGATCTGCACTAATACAATATCTTGCACTTAAGAAATTGTCAGTCTTTGTTTTTAAAATACACTTTGCAAAAATGGAAGTTCTGCAGTCCAGCTGAAGTCACATGTGCTGACTGCGTTAAGGGGCTGGTATTTTGGCAGGAGGCCTGTGCTGCTCAGGTCATATCTAATTGCAGATGGTATCCATTTGAATGGTACTGCCAAAAGTTCTTCAGTGGAGATGGGAGCAGTGGGGGTAGGAGAACAGAAGATAATAGCGGAATTCTTAAAGACAGGGGAAGTTAGAAGCTGCAGCTTCCTACTACTGAAAGTGAATTTGAGAGTGCAAAATGCTTTCCAAATAAAGAGGTAGAGTCACCACCAAATTACTAATTAAAAAACCCTACCAAAACCGTAACTAAGTGGGATTAATTTAAGAAAAGACCATTGTTATTTTTTATTAGTCTCACTTAGACACAATCTTAAGAAACATAAGATCTGTTTTCAAAAGCAACTGCTATTCGAGTGGATTCAGTTGACTGAAACGCTTTGATTGCGGACATACCCGCTCAGGACTAGGCATGGTGTAGCCATGCTGGCAGCGTTGCCTGCAGTGTAGTCAGCCATGGCAGGGTTCCTGGGGAGAGAAAGGAGAAGTCAGTGGGCTCTGAGCGCTTTTCAGATTGATGATTAATTCCCTAGGGTGATCCCTTGGTTAGCAGTTGTGACTATCAGCTGGCTTGACACTGCCTAATCTATTGTTTGTTTCATATTCTGCTTATTACAGAATATTCTCAAGTGAAGCTTGGCATCAGTGGACATTTTAGTTGCTTTTTGTGGTGATTTATTGATAAAATCCCATGTAATATTGAAACAGACTGACAATTCTGAAGTAACATTTTGGTCTTTTCCTCTGAGATAACTTAGTTTCATTTTGTCAGTCTTTAAATAAATTTGAACATTTATTTTCTTTAAATTATTGGATGGGTGGCTTATTGTGTTCTAGCTCAAACTCACAACCGGCTTTTTGAAATGAATAATTCAAGAATTGATCATGGCTGTCAGCATATTGTGATTGAATGTTTTCTCTTTAACTCCTGGTTTTTCAGTGTTTTGTGTGGAATGATTTACACCAATGCATCTTAACCACAATGCATTAATTGCTTAGTGTCTGTCCACTCCATGAGTTACTGTTTTTGTGGTGAGTGGGAAAAAGATTCTGCTGTGTAATACATAGGATGAAAGGTGAGCTGTAGATCTAAGAGTATTTTGTGTGTCAGTAGTTCTTGTACTCATTCTTATATCAGATTTTGAAGTGTAACAAATATAAACAATTTTGGCAGCTGCTGCCTTGGATTATTGAAATGAAAAGCTAAGCTATTCTGTGCCTAAAGCCTTCCCTAGTGTTGTGTTGTTCTGGTGTTTGGAGGTTTTTCATTTGTTTGGCTGGGGTTTTTTTGGTGGAAATTATTTGATAATCCTCTATCTGTAAATAAATAATGCATAAATAAAAACAAATGAAAATGAAGCGGAGATTCAAGATAGCTACCAGACAGCATTTAGATATTCATCACTAGCAGAGAGTCTAGCTAGCTTACTCTTTTTAAAAAGCTAAATAAATATGTAGAAAACTAAAGTAATGAAGCAGGGAAATGGAGAAGTATCCCACTTGGGATATGTCCTCTGCAGATGCTGTTACACTAATTGTGCACTAGATGAATGAAAATAGGTTTTAGCATCTTGTAGGTGCCGGTGATGGAGTAAAACAAAGTTCTCAAGCTATAGTTCACCTGAGATTGTTGTATATTCTGATTTGCCATAAACCATATTCCTGTAGAAGTGTGCTTGCACAGTTTAGGTTATCTTGAAAGAGATGAGTGCAACTGGATCCTCAGGTTAGGACTAAAAATTACCTGTTTGGATTCTAACTCAGTAATAGTCTCTGTGGCTTAGTAATTTTGGAAGGTTCTTTCTGGGCTGCTTAAGGTATTGGATGTTTAATGCAAATAGGCACAGTGGAGTGGTCCCATCTGCTGGTAACAATAGTCACAGCTGCTGTTGTAGACATATGGCAGCTAGGTTCTCAAGCAGGCATCCTTGGCATGCAAAAAGCTTTGTAAGGCATTCTGGAGTTAATTTGTAAAGGGGAAAAAAATATTTTTCTTCTAATGGTTGTTTGTTGTTTTGTTTTTGTGGCTTTTTTTCCCTCTTCTCTAAGGTGTATAAACCTCTGGTCTAAACCTAAATATTAAAAAAGAAAATATAAATAAAGAAGCTTCTAATTTGAGTTCCTTTTCTGTTTGGGCTTTTTCTTGAATTTTTTTTTTTTTTTAAAGATGTGTCCTGCTGTATGCAGTTGTTCTGGAGCGGAATAAAAATGGGTGGGAAAGTAGAACTTTACTTAAAAGGCTTTTGATTTATGGTGTGTTTGTCTGAATTAGTAATACTTGAAATATAATACTAAAATTGCAGATATTTGAAAAATAATACAAAAGTTAAAGCTATTGAAATGTTCATAGAGCCAGGTAACCTTATCGGTAATTCAACCAGTACTTTATTGGTATACACTGACAGGCAATATTGTTAAATTTTGCCTTTTTCATTGTTACGTAGCTCTAAAAAGTAGTAACCTCTTTCAAAGAAGCTTCATTCTAAAGGGGGGTGTGTGGAGCATGATTTGCTGATCTTTTCCATTCTGATCTATTTTTTAACTGTTTCCTGAATGAAAAGACGCGCTGAATAGAAAAGAAATCCTATTGTGTGTCTGTGTTTTCAGGAGAATAACAAGTTTGTAAGTTTGGGTTTTGTTGGTTTGGTTTTTGCTTTTGCTTTTTTTTCCCCTCCAATAGTATTCTATAAGCACAGTTTGGATAGTTTCACTACGAGTCTTGTACCATGGAAATAGTCTTCGGTCTAAATTACTGATGAGAAAAGTCCTTATAAGAAACTATACAGAATAGGTGGGAGGATTCATCTTCATTGATAGATTTCAGTCTTGACTCTCAATCTGTCTTCCGAAAATGAATAATTTAAGATCAAAAAAAAAAAAAAGCACCCCATTTCTGATGACTTGTGTCTGCCAAAAAGCATTGGCTCTTAAAGCATGTTTTGTGTAGTGTTTTTTCCACCTACAGCTTGTTTTTCCTTTTTTTATTTTAATAAGTATTTCCAACTTTTTATGCTTGCATCTTGCATGAGGTTGTCTTGGGAAAATAAACAGTGGAGAAAGTCACTTAATCTTTACCCTGATTTTTCTCGTTTGTTCTCGTTCTAACTGTGGTTAGAACTAAATGAATGCTTGTCCAATATGTTAATCCTGCATTGCATTCATGATAGATGTGTTATCAAAATAGGCTATTTTACGGGAAGATAAACTGCGTGTCATGTGGAAGATGCATGAATTGTCTTGCAGTTGAGGTTGGGTTGGGAACTGGTTTGAAAGACAAGGCAAAGAAGTCACAGTAAGAAAGACTACCCAAGTTGTTCTAATGACTATTCTGCTACCAATTACTACATTTGTTTCAAGTCCTGTAACAGGCAGGAGAAGGCTTGAATACAAGTTTGTTGCACAGAGAAAATTGGAGGTAATTTGCTATTCACTTTAGGTGGTTGTTCCAGTAGTGGAGCTTGAGGAATGGGGTTTGCTGCTGCTTTTTTTTTTTTTTAATACTACTGGATCTTTCTAGGAGTGGGAGTCATAAAATGGTAACAGAGGTAATGCCGTATGCAGATGACAAGCAAAGATGCTACATATGAACATTACAGCTATTTGTGTTTTGCAGGGTTAGCCATTTCTGTGCTTGTCCGTAAGTCTGTCTTTATCACTGTCTCTGAATGCCCTACAGTGTTGACAGTTCGTACGTTTTGTTATGAGACTTGAGTGTTTTTTTGGAGAAGAAAAAAAATACTGGAATTTTCTTAGGTGCTTGGTTTTCCTTCTAAGGCTTTTCTCATGATTGTATAAAATAACTTGAAGTGTTAATTCTGCCCACTGTTTAAAAAAAAAAAAAAAGAAAAAAATCTGTTTTGGAAGGTGACTTTGGGCAGGTGGGAGAAGATGAACATTTGATGATTTTTAAAAGTTGGAGGTAGAAATAATGGGCCTGGAGCAAGACTGGGATGGCTAGGATGTTCCAGCTAATGTTAAATGCAGTTGAACTACATCTGAAAATTTGTTACAGAGTTATTACAGGACTGTAGTTGAGAGAGATAATGTTAATAATGAACCCAGAAGAGTTTCCTGTCAGTGGTGACTAAACCATGTGAAATGCCGACCCTTTGGGATTAGTGCCCGCTAAAGATGGTTCTTTTTATCAAATTCTTAAATAACGTGCCACCTTTCAGTATCCAAGTAGAAGCAAAGAAAATTAAAATTGAGAACTACTTTAAGAATCAGATGTTTTCACTGTGTGAATCCTGTAAGATATTGAGCCTGGCAGAACCGACTCCCCAGGATTCCAGTGCTACGTGATGTCCTCTTAATGTAGTGCTGGTGTGTGTCTGAAGGTCAGACGGCCTTTGGAGAAGGCCATTGGCTCTTGGAGATGTAGTCAAGTAAAAGCAGGGGGAGAAGGGAGAAAAGTTTACCTGCCTTGAAGCAGAAAACATGTGAGGAAAGAATTCAGCTCAGCTCCAAGGCTTAGCCAACGACATTCGCAGACCTGATACGCATCTTCTGCAACAGGATGTTTTCGGGTAATCCATTGACAATGGAAGTTTTGGAATGGTTTTGGTTCAGTGTTTCAGATAGGTAGAACAGCAGGGTTTGCTGAGCTCCGGCTTGGTGCAAAGCCTGCTGGCACGCTGTTCTCCCCGAACACCAGCTGCAGAGATGGTATTTATAGCACTTGGATCTGCAAGAGCAGCTGAGGATGAGAGCGGCTTTCTAGCAGCTTCTGCGAGCGAGCATTTGCCTTGCTCTGCTGCTATTGAGCCGAACTCCCTCCCCCATCCAACCTTTCTCCCAGCACAGGGTTGAAATTCCACAGTGGGGAGAGAATCCGGTTGAATTCCAAATGAGCTGTTCTTAGCTTCTACTTGGTTTCCTTCCCTTTTAATGATTTGAAAAATGCAAACAATGCTTTGAAAAGCAAGCGCAGCTTTACAAGCTGGAAGTGTCCATTTCCCTTCATTTATCTCTTATAATGACAACCCTGAAAGTCTGTCTTATAAAAACAGTATAGCCATATATCTGATTGCAACGTATGCCTAGGAAAGAAGCCTGTATTAAACGTGTCTTTGGGGTGTTATTCACGTTCCAGCAAATAAAGAATGCCTGCTCCACCCTGCTCTCAGTAATGAACATGTTCTCATTGTTGTCATTCCAGTCTACAGATGGCGCAGATATATTTTCCAGACCCGTGTGTTTTAAGAGACTGTATATTTAATGTTAATTTGGTCTTGTGGAGTCAATTCTGAAAGCCCCAGATCTTTTATATTGGTTAAATTGATTATTCAGGCATAATAAAATAAAACTACTGCCTATATTGGTTCAAATAGAGTTTGAAGAAGGCACAGAAATGAATTATTTGGTATTTATTTCTCCAAATGTTACCCCTTCCAAAGTTCTGTCTAGACTAGCATGTTTTTTGAAAATTTTTGCCTATTCCTTTACCAGTGATTAATGAGAACAAAAGCAAAGATAGGGTGACTTTTTTGCTAGCTGTTATGTTATCTCTTAATATGTGCTGGCATTTGGTAGGAATGTGTGCTCTGTGTAGGTTACTGCTGCCACGAGGAGAATTATTGAGGCTGGTGTGCAGCCTGTTTCACGACATGAAACCTAATTTTATTTCATATGTAGAAATTAAAGGGGATTTGTGCCTTCAGCGTTGACCGATGTGGTATCAGTGAGGAAAACCTAAGTGACAGAAAGCGGGCTATATTGCACAAATGATGGAAGTTCAGTTTCTCCAATTCCATACCTAACTTTCACCATTATGATTTTTTATTTCTGATAGGCAATTGATAGTTTGTTTTGGTGGTGTTTTTTTTTTTTATAGTATTAATCTATCGGTCTGTCTTTCCCCCAGCACAGACTGTGTATCAGCTAATCCCAGGATTTAGCCCAAGTTAATTCTGTCTGCTGGTGTTTATCTGAAGGGCAAACTGCAGTTAGCCAGTTCTTCACTGGGGCACCCTACAGTGACTAATAAGTGGCATGTCTGATGGCAGGATGCCCTGTAACATGGCTCTGATCGCTAGCAGAGGTGGAGCTGTTGAAACCACTGGCTTGACTTTAAATGCAATGAGGGATAAAATAATAATTTCAATTCTTGCCACTTGTGTGCTTTGTACTCTGTCTCTCTATTTCAAGAGCTTACTAGAAAGAATTGCTGGTATCCCCAAACACTGAACTGCAGATAATTTCTAACCTGCAAAATTTGTGACGTGCTGAGGAGCAGTGCTGACTGGGATGAAAGCAGAGCAGGCTCGGACTGCGAACTCAGTGCCATTATAATCTGACATGAGATTTAAGTGGTTAAGAAGTAGTTTTGGTCATTCTTTGTGCCTGCAAAAATATTTTTGTGTCTGAGTAGATGGGAATGGAATGAGGGGGCTGATCTTGGCTAAGCTTGCTTGCTTTTTTTTTTTTCCTTTCTTTTTTGTCTGTAGGTTTCCCCGTTGTCTGTTTACTTGGTTAGTTTTAATGGAGAATGGGAGTGTAAATAAAGGCTTGAAGTTGAAATGTGTTTGTGTGTATGTTTAGGAAGGGATGAGAAGACAGAGAGTGCTGCTTCCAGTTGAAAGTATTCCAGAAGACTATAACTTTGCTTAAGCTCTCTGTTGGGCTTGACAGTCTGGTTATAATTGTAAAATAAAGTGTGTATTTGAGGTGTACTTTTTTGAATTTCAGCTACAATGCATCAGGATTGGTTTGTAAAGCAAAAAAAAAAAGTCCAAAATTACAATAGGAATACAAAATAATATGTATTACAAAATATACAGGTACTACTGTTTCAATAGTGAAGTGGTCTTTCAAAGTTTGCTAACAGTTTTTGCTAAAATTAAAAACCAGCAATGAATTTGCTGTCATAGATTTGAAAGGTTGAAAGTGTGTGCTATTTTTGTGCTAGCTGATAAAGCAGATGGTGGATGGTTTGAAAAATGTTAATTAAGGAAGAAATAGGATCGACTGTAGAAGTATGTTATGCCAAGAAATAAAGTTGCCTGTTTAAGGGCATGTTAAAATTCCAATGGTTTGTGGAGATTGGTTTGTTGCTGTTGATACAGCACATCTAAAATTATAATTCCTTTGTTGATGGTGCTCCCACTTTTTCCTTATGTTTTATTAGACCATACGGCTCCTACTATTTACTTCTCCTATACAAGGACTATTAGTTAAAATGTTGGTCTTATGTAATGATGCAAAATTTAAATTATTTGGTGTGAAGAAATTTGTTTTAAAACTGTTGGTTACCTTACCTTTTGGCCAGTGATGTATAAAACTCATGTGTTTGTAGTTACAGGTATCAAAAAACAAAAACCACCACCAAAGTAAAACAGCTAAGCAGCTAAAAAGAATTCTTTAAATGATTTGAGCTTCAGAGAATATATTGATAACTCCTGCTTAGAGGCATCTCAGATGGAGTGAAGCAGCTCTGTATGGTTTACTATATAACCATAAGGAGAAATAAGCTTTTAAAATGCAAGCTGTGTCTCTAGGTTGGGATGGCAGTGGGTATTAAATAAACTGCTTCAAATTAAATGGTAATGCTGCATAGCTATTCACACAGTGTACTCTTATTTGAATTTTATATCAATTGATGACATGTAATTACTTCTACTTATTCTGTTTGCTTACAAAGGTAGAAAACTGATGTAAATATTATGTCTTAAGGTGAAGCATATTATGCAATATTTCTGGAAATTCATAATTCAAACTAAAAAAAAAAAAGACATTTATCTCCCTTAAACAAATCAACGATTGGTAGGGTATATTTTTAAAACATTTATATTCCCATGACTGTTTCTCAGCCTCCCATTCCAAAGAGAAATGATGGACATCAATCCAAACTGTGGGTTTTGCTTTGATCTCAGAAGAATTTTTAGACACTGCAGCAGGAAGATAGTATCTTCAACTTGTTTGATCCTTTCCACAGTTCTGAGTTACGTGTGTAACCTTTTTCAGTAGTGGTGGTATAGGAGATCCTAAAATACCCCGTCCACTTTCTGTTTGGTGCAGAAACCTTAACTTGTGGAAAGCTGAAAGATTCCATGTGACCTAAGAAGTTGGCTCTTGGTGAAGCAAGGGGCCTGAAAAAGGGATTGAGTTTCTCAAACTGGCTGCTTAGGCTAACTCCAACATTCAAAGTTGCTCCGATGCCATGCTGATGGTAACTAATTATAGCTGCAGCACAAAGCGTTAGTGTCGGTTTGCAAACAGAAAAGTTAATTGCCACATTGGACCTTTGAAATAGCAGATAAACAAATTTATTCTGTAAGATAAAAAGGCCATTAATGTGTTCCTGCTGTGATCGTCTGCTTTATTGCCTTTCTCATTTCCTGAGGCTCTGTAATTAAACCATTAGCTTGCGTACCATGCCGTGAATCTGCTGTGGTGAGAGGAGATAGATGGCGACCTATTTCATGATTCACTAATACAATTTCTCTTGGCCTTGCATGGTTTAAAAAACAAACAAAATAACAAAAGCTTTTAGTGTTCTTGTGGGTACTGGAGACACCGGAAACAATCCTCTTACTTTTTAATTCTGTTTGTTTCCTTGTTCAGCTGAAAACACTGCTTGCTAAATAACATGGTACGTAAAAACAATGTTGCCCACTCAGTCTAATTTCTGCATGATCATGCTGTTTTTTTGCAATTTGGCATATGAACCTTTAGGATAAAGCTTACCTGTACTTGTAAGTCTTTTAATATCTTCAGAAATATCCATTAGCTTCCTCTAAAAGTAGCTAGATTTCATGGATTTGCTTGTCCCTCCAAAGAAGATGGTTGGTGCCATAGACACCTTCAAGTTAGGTCAGTTACTTTAGCTTGAATTCCTGGTTTCTTCACTGCCTCACCATCGTCTCTCAGGTGTCTTATCTTACATTGTTGCATATCTGATCGCTGGGTTCAAACTGGGACCACAGCAGACAGGACTGATGCTGGTAGCTACCCACTTGGTGCTCAGCATTCCAGCTGAAGAGAGTTTCAGTCTGATCGAAATCCGTTGAGGTTGTAATCCTATATTTTCTCAATCGGTCAGCTCTGTTGGGATTGTTGTAGACAATTCTGTTAAACCCATGATTCTGAAAATGGAGGATGTAGACTCTGTGTAAGAAAGAGGAATGGGGATAAATAGACTTCAGGCTTGGGCTGGAATCTGAGTGAAAAGGCTTTGACTGCACCGCAGTAGTGAGGGACAGCATGCCGAGTTCCTGGCAGCCAGGAGGGTTTTCTCTGACCTGTTTCTGTTGCAGTGGAAGGTTTTGGCCAGGCAGCTGCATTCCCAACCTCTGACAGAGCTGCCTTCTTGCACGTTAATGTCCCTTTCCTGATACGCTTCTCAAGATATGCTCTGCAAAAACATGCGTTCTAGAAAATAGTTCTCCAAATAGTGAGCTGGACCTGGAACTTCATGTGAAGGAGCTGAGGAAAGCCTGTCTAAGAAAATAATAATAATAATAATAAAAAAAAGGGTTTAAAGAAAAGGGGGAGGGGGCAGAGTGGAACCACTTGCATAAATCATGGAGGCTGAACTTCACTCTTCACAAATGTGATGGATCAAATTTAAGCTTTAAGCAAGTAGGATGAAGCTACAATGACAAGCTTGTATTGCCTTTCCGGACACTAAGCCTGTTGCGTAGCTAGAGATCTTGTCTTTCATGGGTTGTCAACATGCCTTTATGCACAGCGACTGGGTGGAAAAAATAACTATTCTTCTCACTAAAAGTTTGGCTTCTTTACTTTCTTTTTGGAAGTGGTGGGCTTGTGCTAGAGATTTTTAGGTTTTTTTAAGAAGCAATGAATGGGAAGTGTATATTTTCACATCCAACCTGGTTTTGAATAATACTGAAATTTGCGCTGCTTGTTCTGTTTTCTCTTTCTGGCACAGCAGATTCTTAGAAGGCAATTTAACTCTTATTTCCTTGGAGAGACCAAGTGCAGCTTTGCCTTGGCCAAGAGAAATGTCAGTTTTGTTTATAACAACAATATAAAAATAGGAAAGAAAGAAACTTGATGAATATTTGCTATTTCACTGTTGATTCTAAGAGGAGACAAATCAGTCTTGCCACGAGGTAAATAAGTGAGATCAAAGCTCTATTTTGTGATGGCATTTGCACCTAACATAAAACTGTACTGATGTGACATTTGGATAACCAATGCATGTTTTTAGGTTGTGTTTAAAAACATGTATCTTGACCAGCAAAGATGTAGCTAGGTTTTTGCTCATCTTGATTCCCTTTATGGTTTGCCAGGCTAGGAGCTTCCCACTTCCAGGACAATGTACCAATAAAGGTAGTAGTTCTCTCTTTCCCTAGCCATGACTCTTCTCACAAGAGTAGTATCAAGAGTTTGGGTTAAAATGATTTGCTGTTGACGTTAAGCAACAGAGCGTATATTGTCAGGAGAGGTGCTGGCAATACATTTTTTCATGTATCTGCTTAGAATTGTGTTATACAGTACACAGGAGTAGGTTCTAGTACATAGGAATGGGTTCTATTTATTGCTGCTTTTTTCTGCTTTTAATTGTTAGATTACTTTCTCTTGAACGTACAGCCCAAAACAATTGAAGAAAATAATCTTGTTCACCCCTGAAGGTTGTTACATTGAACTAATGTGGAGATTGGTCTTTATTTGTATTGCTTTTTCGGGTAGGAACTTCCAGGTACAAGACATTACTTCTTCCCTTTCAGGGCTTTGATTTTAAATAGTTAAATGAGAAATGAGAAGTTGTTGAATCGTAGCAGTCTAGATTACACTGAAAGGAGAGAACTGATTTGAGTTTGGGGCAGGGGAGTTGTCTTCTGGGATTTGTTATTTGTTTGCTTTAACTTTATAACTAGTTTAATAGCGCATGCTGTAGATGTACTGCTGTTTGGTCAAAGCTGGGAAAGGGAAACTAAAGCCATATGATTGCTTAGGTTACCAGTTTGTTATGTGTTGATGCCCATGTTGCTATCCAAAGCCACAAGCATTTTTGCCATTTGATACTGTACTGGTGCACGGCATATTATTTGTTGGCTTTGCATGTCTGTCAGCTTTTATAAGGCAAGAATGTCAGCACAAGGTGCATCCAAGTGAAATGGAGTTGGCCACAAGAAACAGAGTAGCAACTGTTGCTATTTGCAATCCAGACAGTGATCTTTTCTCCACATTGTAATTTTGGACAACAGCCCTGCTCGGGGCCACAGCATCTGGTAGAGGAGTGATTTAATTTTAATGGGGATTCTGTAACCACATTTTCAGAGATTTCAGTGCAATATGATGTTTAGTTCATGTTTGAAATGGTAAGAGATGTGGGTATTTCAATTTTTATTTATCACAGAAGGAAAGGGAGAAGCCACCGTCTCCCAAGGCGTAGCCTAACTGACATGAATACGTGAGAAATAAGCATCCTTTGTTTAGGATGACTGGTATCAGGATGTAAATCATCCCCTGGAAGACTGTCAGTACCTTCGTATAGCTTCTTTCTTTGTAGCTTTTGTTTGCATGTATCATAATTAGTGGATCACTCCCAAAGGCAGATTGCTGCTTTAGGTGCAGATGGGTATGTGTAAATCTAAGGTGGTTTATCTAATTTTGATACCTTCAAAAGTATGCCTTTTCAGAATCCTTACTTACACAGATGGTGTTGAAAACAGCTGCTGGAAATACTTATTTCCAGCATTGTAGTAGTGAAAAGAAGAAAGCAGTAGCTATTCACTTCTGCAGCAAGAGCTGTGCTTATAAATTACCCTCCTTGGAATACAGAAAATACAGACATTCTGTACGCTGTTAAAATGACAGCTGAATCCATTGTGTATTATTCCCCCCCCCAAGGCAAAGGTTATAGGAAGCTGTTTTCTTGCTAGGAAAGGAAAAAAAAAAACCCATAACACAACACAAAAAAATCAAACCCAACAACCTAAAAGGTATCTGAAAGAGCTTTTGTTAATTGTGGGGAATGAACATGCATGGGTCAAGTATTGAAAGAATTAGAGGACCTGAGAAAAAGAAGAGCATAACATTTACAGATGTACTGGTGAAGAGAAAACAGGTGGTGTGGTTTTGGGTTTTGTTGGTTTGGGGTTTTTTTCCGAAGTACGGGGTTTTTTTTTCTGGTATTTGTAAAGTGCTCAATGACTTAACTTACCTGAAGATTTTTATATTCTTATATATTAATACCTTGGAAAGAAAATTAAGTCAAGGATTGCAAGAGCTGAAAAGGCAATTAGAGGTTAGCTTTTTGAATAGGACTTTTAAAGGCTGTAACATAGGAACTATACACAAGCATTTTTTCATTCGCACGCATTTGTGTGTGTGAACTTCATAGGGCCATATATCATACGGAAGTTCCAAAAAGGAAAAAGTACACAGGTTGGTTGAGGGTCACTGTGGTTCTACACACTAAGAACACTTAGCAGTAATTTGGTTGGTTCAATTAATATCAATCCTATTAAAAATCTGCCAGTAGGCTTTGTGCATGTAAAAGAACATTGACATGAACTCTGCAGATAATCCCTGAAATGTGTGTAGATCCAACATTTTTCATATCTTCCTCAATACCCTGAAAATACTGAGCTGTTTAAAGAAAATCCTTCTGCAAAGAGCTTTTGGACTGTGTAACATGTATTTCAAAACAGGCTTGAGTTGTGCTGCTATCCCTGCTGCTATCACCAGGGATTCTTGAATTCTTTGTGGTTTGGGTCTTCCTTCTTCCTGATATCCCTCAACTCCTAAAAGCCTGTCCCATTCTAAAAGCCAAGGGACCAGGATGACCTACTTCTGGCTTCCTGTCCAACAGAAGAATTTTCTTCAGCAGCAGCATTCCTTCTAGGAATTTTCTTCCTTATTTCAAATAAGGCCTACAGAAATATCGTTTTAGAAAGCTGTGAGTCTGTTATTTCAATCTTATTCCTCCCGTGCAGTGTGGCAACTCTGTGAATACTCAGATTCACAGATAAGGTTGAGTATCAGCAAGCTCATTAAATATGCTCCTAAATGATAAGTTAACTGAGAGTTTGAATTTTATTTCCTGTAGGTATTATCAACCCAAAGAATCCTAAGGAAGCACCAAAGTCCTTCAGCTTTGACTACTCTTACTGGTCCCACACATCGGTAAGTTCTTTTAGAAGAAAACCATATTATTTTTAGTGGTGTTGACTAGCTTAATTTAACCGTGTTCTCTTCTTTTGATTGTGCCATTCCTGTCAGATGTTTCTGCACTGTCTCTTTCACCCTCATTCAGGTTAAAAGCTTGTTATTGTATGTTGTCTTTTCCTGTTTGAGAGAGAGGAGAAAGCTAAGCTCCTGGAGTTTGATAACAAGTTGTGAATATTTGAAAGATTACTTAAAATATTCTCCAGCAATGTTCTGTTCTAAATATTTTAAGGATATGAGTGAACCGCAGTTAATTCAGTTTTGCTCTTTGACAAGTGCCAGTTGCTCAAGTCTTACAGTTCAAGACTTGGGTCTGGGTTCCCTTGGCATATCTGGAAAAGACACAGTAGTGATCCATGTGTACGATGGCTGCAAAAGCAATAAACTCTCATCTAACTCCTCTGCCCCACCCTCCTGTGAATTGCTGCTGAGGTCTTGCTGACTTCCAGTAATTGTTCTACAGCAGAACTGTGTTGTTCTGCCATCTACCCCTCCCCTGCCTTATTTTCTCAAAAGATATAGAAAGAGGGGATAATGCATTTCTCTAAGATTAATTTTAGTAACTTGGATGGTGCAAATAAAACTTAATATTTCTGAGAAAATCTGTGGCCAATAAGATTGTTTTCATGATGCAAGACTTGGATTTGTGCAGTTCTTTTACTGAATCTTCAAACACAGCCACGTGAGTAGGTTATAGGATCAGTCAGAGGAATGTTTTGAATGTCATTCCTGAAAACTCACAGATAAGGAGCATCAAGGAAAACAAGTCATCTGCTAAAATCTTGATCCTAATGTTAGAACGTTAGCACAACTAAATCTGTCATGATTTCAGGAGTAAATAATGTTGAAATCAACATTTTGGGAAGAGGGAGAGTGCTAGATTAAGAATAATAGTCACATACAATGTAGTGACATACTCCTACAAAATCAAGTTTCAATGGTGTGTTATCTCTGCAGTCTCTTCTGGTTTGTGCAACATAAAATGTCTGTGTAGATAATCATGAGTATGGTAATTTTTTCAAGTCTATTTACCAGGGACTTTCCTGAATTATCAAGAGAGGACATCAGAAAAAAGAGCATATACACTGAATCCAGTATTCTTTCTGTATGCTGACTGCAGGCATTCTGTCAATATTTTTGCATCCTGTACCATGTCTGGAGCTGCATCTTGACTGCCTCTCGTGACTGGATGTTGGAGCCTGATCAGTACAGTGCCTGAAATGCACTGAGTAAAAATGGAGAATTAATTTCTACAATTCATGAAGTTTTGTTTTGAACAGGTTCTGTATTTGCCTTGAGATCTGGCAAGTGTATTCTTTTTGACATCTTTAACTTGTGATTTTCTTTTCATTGCGTGTGCAGCAGTGCCTCTTTTCAAAATATAGCAAACTTTTCAGTCGAGTATTTGAAAGCAATGACTTGCTTTTGTCCTCATACAGATTTCTGTCATCACTGGGCTAAATTGCTTTAAAGTAGCTTTTTTTTTAAAAAAACAAACACATTTTGTTTTAGTTCTATTGCTAACCTTGAGTTTAGCCATAGAAAAATGTTATGATATGTTGTTTTTGACTCATTCAGCTATTTGCTAATTTGAAACATTTATTGACATAGTTAGGGATTTTGTAGTCACCAATGAAGTATTGGATTAGACAGTGGAATCAGACAGCTGCAAGAAAAACTTGGTCATTTTAATGATTTGTTTATAGTCTTTTTAAGCTTAAAAAAAACCCCACAAAGAAACAACAAAATAAACCTAGCAACTTTTACTTCTCTTTTCTCCCTGCTACCCTTCAGAGCCCCTCAAGACCAGCCATTGTGGGATTTTTGTAGCTTTTGGTTCTTCATTCATTTGTATTTCATCTCTGAACTCTAATTTGATTTTCTGCCCTCACTTCCCTCCTCCCAAACACACTGAATCTGGTTTGTCAGTGACCTTGCACGAAACTTTTCCGATGGTGTAACAGTGGTCACAAAACAGAATTGGTTGGTTTCTTTGTGTGGAGTGTTTCCTCAGCAGCAATGCAGTGCTCCTGCAAGAGTTGTCATTGTCGTTCTTCTCCAGCTGGTACTGCCTTGGGAAAAAGCTGTGTGTAAAAATGTGCTACGTTTGCCTCTTCCTAGGGGGTCGACCCACAAGATAGAAGTAGAAAAAAAATTGCTGCTTTTTGAACTGTTAACTGAATGATAGGATAGGACTGTCTTTATGCTTGTTTTGTGTCTTTTTCAGCCTGAAGATCCCTGCTTTGCATCTCAGAATCGTGTGTACAATGATATTGGGAAGGAGATGTTGCTGCATGCATTTGAGGGCTATAATGTATGCATTTTCGCGTATGGACAAACTGGAGCTGGGAAATCCTACACAATGATGGGCAAGCAGGAGGAGAGCCAAGCAGGCATAATCCCCCAGGTAGAGCAGAACCCAGAAAGGGGATTTGGTTTTCATAGTGTGTGCAGATGCACTTGCTGATATGCTCTTTTTATATTGTAATAACAGTTAACAGAGAATTACAGCTTTCTTCTGAAATAAAAGAAATCTACTGGGGGAAAAAGAGCATTATAAGTAATTTTCCCTCTGTTACTTCTTAAAATTGTACTATACACTCTGTATATTTTTTTTCATACATCCAATTTTTTCCAATTTCCCAACAAACTAGTAAATCAAGATGTCACATTCAGTAGGTTTCTTGTCTCCGTCTCTGACTTTAGCTAGGACAGCACTTAAGCACTTTGTGTTCAGCAGGAATTCAAAAGGTGTTATTACTGCTGAACATGCCAGAGACTTTTTCTGGAAACTGATTTCCCAAAGCTAACAACTGAATAATATATCTTGGTAAGAAATGAAGTGTATCTCCTTTCAGTTATTTGTAGACAAGCATTCTTGAAGCAGTAGACTGCTGATAGTTTAAGTATTCCTCATATGAAGATACTCTTAACAAACTTGGAAATGATTTCTGCCTGTTGATTGAAATCTGAATCCTGGAACTTCAGCACACTGAATAAAGAGGCTATTGTTTTATGAGACTGGGAGAGGATTAAGGATTTTAATCCTTCCTTTCTAAAATGATTACTTCCAGTTTCAGGTATTATAGGCTTTTTTAATTTTATAGTACAGAATAATAATAACATTTGTTAAACCTAGAACAATTGCTGAGATACTATATAAAATAAGGTTAAATGATAGTGATGTAGAATTGAGATTTAGTATCTTCCCAGTGAGGCTGTATGTGATTGATGTAATAGGTTCTTTTTCTTCCCCCACCCTCACACTGAAGCCAATTTAATGACATGTCATAGTAGTTACTTGTTACTACTCAGTAAAGAGTAATTTCTGACTTGGGTTTAATCTCTTTCTAGCTATGTGAAGAACTATTTGAGAAAATCAATGACAACAGCAATGAAGAAATGTCATATTCTGTAGAGGTGAGTATGGTATAAGATCAAAGAATACCTGTGTGCTGGACATCAAGCTGAGTTTAGGTGCTGCGCTATTGGTGTTGCATTAAGACGCTGGGCTGGAGGAGTTTCTGCCAGTGGCACTCTGAGATGCTTCAGAGCTGCTTGCAGAGGAAGCCTTAAGAAACACTAAATTGTCAATGCAAATCCTGTTTTCAGGTGAGTTACATGGAGATTTACTGTGAAAGAGTCAGAGACTTGTTGAACCCGAAGAACAAAGGGAATTTGCGGGTGCGAGAACATCCTCTGCTTGGACCGTATGTGGAAGATCTGTCGAAGTTAGCAGTCACGTCTTACACGGACATTGCAGACCTCATGGATGCTGGGAACAAAGCCAGGTTAGTGATGGTGGTGCATTATATATTTTTATTCTTGTGAGGCTATATGGCATGTACCAACAAATTTAAAATATCTTCTGTGATGCATTGGCACTTTTTTAAAATCTCTCATGTCACATGAGGATTATTGTTGAAATATACACTGATCAGTGCTATTAAAAGGCTGAAATTGATTCGTGTGCTGAAATAGTGCTGCAAATTGCTGTACAGATACTTAAAGCTTGTAATGGCGTGAGATGAAGTGTGTAAATAATTATGCTGGCTTTTAGTTCTGCCTTCGTCGTGTACTGTATCACTACGTTGGTATAACTAAACATGTGAACGCAGTCTCCTCTTTCATTCATTGAAGTGGTCAGGACTAAAGTTGGCTTCTAGCTTTAGGTTCTGATTCATTAGTAGTTGTTTTCATGTCAGCTGGAGGCTCCATTTAACAACGTGTGGGAAAGACTGACATAAATGTTGCTTGCGTTTTCTTGGGTGTTTGAGTGTAAGGTAGATTATTGAGTACGCAGATTAAGGAAGCTCTGTTTAAACTGTGATGGAGTAATTCAGGCATGGAATATCAAAGGCTTTGTTAATGGTATTCAGTGTGGCTTGGTCTTGGTTACAGGGCAGAACATCAACTGTGCAGCCTCTTGATCTCATTCCTCTGCAGCTGCATTTGCCCTGCAGGTGGTGGTACCTGCAGCACAGAGGCTACTGTTTTCTAAACGTGTCTATATCTGTTCATGTTCTAGGACTGTGGCAGCTACCAACATGAATGAAACCAGCAGCCGTTCTCACGCTGTGTTTACAATTGTCTTTACTCAGAAGAAACATGATGCAGAAACTGATCTTTCCACAGAGAAGGTATGTTTGATTGTAATTCTAAAACAGCTAAATGGGGAGTATGTGCAGGGGGAGAATATATAGATGTGGGGGAAAAAAATAGCCTTAAGGACTAGGTTCTATGAGGAGGGATATATGAAATAAAAGAAGTTAATCTTACCCAATCTTGTTCCCAAAACCTTCTATGGTTTTGCTTGTCAATGCAAAATATTTGCCTTGTTAGTTCTTTTCTTTGGGCACAGGAATTGGGATGAGTGAGACTTAGGCATTTTCTGGAATTTGCGTGTTAAAAGGAGGTACACTGCTTAGCATGGAACAGCTTTCTGGCTTTTATTACTCTGAAATAGAGGCTGTGCTTGCAAAAGTAGCTGAAATAAGGTAATGTTCACGTTTCTGAACTAACTACTGTGAACAGACCTGAAAAAAATTATGTATTGCAGACACCACCCTTGCCCCAAAATGGTGAGACCCTGTAAAATTATCATTAACTGACACGCAGTCTGTAGCTTTTGTTAGGCCAGTGCTTTATTGTTGGTGTCACTAGAGTTAGGTTGAAACTTTAGGTTTCTCTTCCTTTGAGATTCTTGTGTTGTCTGTAGCAGTTACACAATTTGTTTTGACTTCTGTTCTACTCTGTTCATGTGAGACTTCGTTCGCTCTTTTTAGATATAGTGATGCTTGAAACAGAGCATCATCCCAGACATTTCTTATCCATCAGATAACAGCATGAAGCTAATTGCTTGTGAAAATTTTATTTGACTGTAGTTTTAAGAACACTATGGTGATTTTTATTTTTTAGACTGTAGAGTTCTTATGCCATACAATTCTTTGAACATTTGTTCTTACTCTAGTTCACCATGAAACAATTCTCTTTGTTAATGTATTTTCTCTCTTCAGGTCAGCAAGATTAGCCTTGTGGATCTAGCTGGGAGTGAGCGAGCTGATTCAACTGGTGCCAAAGGAACCCGATTAAAGGTATTGGGCCATTGATATATGGGGAAAGAAGGGGAAGTGGGTACAGAAGCGTCACATGAAGCCTTTGCTAACAAATAATAAGGAAAAGAAAGGATTGCTATGATAAGTATGGAAAAAATAGTTGCAAAACTGAAGACTTCTTGCTCCCTTTCCCCCACTTAGTTTACAGAGGTTCATGGTCGAACAACTTTAATTACTGTGTAATGCTGGGTTCTGTTTTTTCAGGAAGGAGCAAATATAAACAAGTCTCTCACAACTCTGGGCAAAGTTATTTCAGCATTGGCTGAAGTGGTAAGTACAGCACTTAGTTACCTGCAACAACCTTTCCACAGCTAGTAAAACTGAAACAGTAAAAACCATGGAGTACAGCAGTATCATTCACTCTTCTTGGCCTAGAATTCTTAGCCAAATCAGCTGTGTGGGTTTTGATAGATGAATAGTGTTGATAGTGTTCTGTGAATGTCATACAGGCTGGTAGAGACTTGATTTGTCAACAGATTGAAGCATTGGTTTATTGAGCTGAGAAGAGGCCCTGCAAAAGAAGCCTGTGTTTGTGTAGAAGACACATTCACATCGCAAGCTTTTAGTTCTGCAGAGCAGTAATTTTATTTTTATTTGAAAGAATAAGTTTAGAAAACTAATTGCAGCTTTGTTGTTTAAAAATTTTAGAAGTACTAGTGTAATAATTTGATTTATCGCTGGCTTTTTTTGCAATGGCAAGACTTAATAATGTGTTAAGTGAGTGTATGTTGATCCAAACATAAGGTTGTAGGTTTAGAAAAGTACTTTGTCTTTTATAATCAACTACTTTAAAAAAAAAAACAACAAAAAAACCCCAAAAAAACCAACCCCAAAGCCCCCAAATAAGTTGTTGCTATTACTTTTAAAAGTGAGTTCTCAACAGCGTGGACAGGTTGAATATACTTAAGTGTTTTTTAGTTTTTTTTAAAGTGAAAACTATTCTCATTCACTGGGCTTCTCAAGAAGAGAGAATACTATCCAAGCTAACATGGAAATTATATATAAAGTTCTGTTAAGAAGCTCATCTTCTATCTTATTCCTCTTTCTTTAATGCTTTCAACTTAGGATAACTGCACCAGCAAGGTATGATGGTCTGAGTAGTTGTGGATGTTGTCTTTTTTGCCTGAGTGTATTATTTTATTCTTTTCACTTTGGAGTCAAAGAGCAGGGATCTTATGTCAGATCTTTAAGAAATTCCTGTGACTATAAATTATAGTCATGAAGCCTGAGAACTGTCAGTACTAAAATTTAAAAATATTCTAAGGCTGGGGATAAATTAGTGAAAAGTACACATTTAAGTATGCATTTAGGAATGTTCTTTTATTGCAGTCCTGCTCCTGATTTGGTAACTTACCTTGGGAATATTTACTTTTAGTATGGATAACTTTGCCTTTGTTTTCATGGCTGTAGTCTCCATCCCTTTTTCTTTACCCCATGTGATGGATCATAGGCAATAGTCGATTCTAGTTTTCAGCTTTAGCATCTGGTGATTGCCTCCCCTTAGTAATTTTACTTGTCCATTGTAAGGTTACTCACCTTTGGCAAGGGAAAACAGAGCTATTGCAAGACTAACCCTCACATTTTAAGCATTTTTTCAGTGTTAAGAGGAGTTTCACAGAAATTATTATCAGGCCTTTTATTGCAAAGCCATATCCTGTGTTAAATGTTGTGTGGAATTAAGCTTTTGACATCTCTTGAAGCAAAAAGTTTGCCTACTGTTTCTCTGAGTAAACAGATGACCCACGACTGACATTCTGTTATAGAGCTTTTGAGGTTAATCATTATTTTTTTTTAGATCAAAGAGAGAATTTAGGGAAAGCCTTTAAACTGAAATTTGGAGGGAAGTCTGCCAAAGGTGGAGAGAAGGCCCTCTTCTCTTGTGTGGAAGTTCTACAGTTGTCACTACTGATTTTGGGACAAAATACTTAAGGACTTGGGCACTCTTCTTGTGGCTTTGTGCTTTGATTTGAGGAGTCTCTATAAAGTTCTTGTCTCGCTCTTTTTTTTTTTTTTTTCCTAACCAAAATAAAGCCACCAAAAAAACCCCAAACTACCTCTTTTCTACTAATACTTCTAATTTCACTGTCCAAGTACTTTCATCTTTTCTGGCCCCAAGTTTCCTAATAACTGCTTACAGAAGCACAGAGAGATTGGGTAGTTGTCATTTCACGCATTCACCTGTGTCTCTGTGGCTGTGCAGTCTCCTGTTACAGACTTTTGACTGCCCTAAAAAGCTGTAACTTTTCTACCAAAGGATAAGTGAATCTTCCTCTGAATGAATAAGGTTTACTGCTTAAATTCTCTTGGAATGGTATTAGAACACAGAATTTAAATGTCAGAAAGATATTCTTGATAAACAGAAAAACCTTTCTGAAGGGAATCAAGATTCCCATCAAGGGAATTCTCTGGAATATGCTTATCATCATCTGTTTAAATGTCTGAATATGTTGCATGTTACCTAAAATCAAACTCAGTAATCACTTGTACAGCTGAGGATGGGCCACCCCTCTGTTTAGATAGCATTATGTGTATGCTGTCATGGTTCTTCTAATAGTTATACTGTGATTTTTATGTTCTAAATGTTAATTTTCCATTTGGTGTCTATTTTTCAGTATTGTGTTCTTTCTTTGTAGAGTAAAAAGAAGAAGAAGACAGACTTTATCCCATACAGAGATTCTGTACTAACATGGCTTCTTCGAGAAAATCTAGGTATGGCTGATTTGCCTGTGCCAATATGGAAAGAAGTTTATTGTTGAATTTTCTGACTGCTTTTAACTCACTTAAATTTGTATCAAGTATGCGGTTAAATATTTTTAGTAGTCAAATCTGAGTCATACAGTTCCACCTTGTAAGTTACAACTCTATTTCCTATGATTCTTGGATGTTCCTTAATAATGTAGAATATAGTTGAATTCTATAATTTATTGAAAATACTGATACTTAGTAGGTAACTAGTGCCTAGATTGTGCACTGAAGTTTCATCTAAATTCTTGCCTGTTCATTATAGGTGGTAACTCCAGAACTGCCATGGTTGCTGCGTTGAGTCCGGCAGACATAAACTACGATGAAACTTTGAGCACTTTAAGGTACTTTCTTTTTATCTGAGATGGCTATGAGTAGCTCTTAGCTCTAATGGCCATTTTCTATCCTTCATAGCTTTGGGTTACTATCCTTTGAGAAAATCTGTGGGGAAGAAGACTCTATACTGGCAAGAACTCAATTACGCTGAAAGGGGAAAACCAATCTAATTGTATGTGAATAGGAAGTTAAGGATTTATGGCCTACTCTTAACTTCAAAAATCAAATTCATCTTCTTGTGTTTGTATGGGTTTTTTTTTTTCAGTATGGTCCCTGAAATTGAGGATATTAGTTAAGCGGATACTTCAAAGCACTCAATAAAGAAAAAAGTAAAAAACATGTTACCTGTTGTGCATATTGTTAATCCATCTTGAATAGGACTTGTCTTTTTTGAAGCAATACCCTGTATTACATATGAATTCAAATGCATGATTGAATATAATCCAGAATTCTCTTCTGACACACAGCTGCAAGCTAAATACCTCTTATATTGTTGCATTCCAGTGTTGCATATAAGCACTTATATGTTCACTGTAAAGTTTCATTGTTTTTGTCTGGTTCCAGATATGCTGATCGTGCAAAACAGATTAAATGCAATGCAGTTATCAATGAAGATCCCAATGCTAAGCTGGTGCGTGAGCTGAAGGAGGAGGTGACAAGGCTTAAGGATCTCCTGCGTGCCCAAGGGCTGGGAGATATTATCGACAGTAAGTGGATTAAACAGGCGTTGCCATCCTTAGCTTGGTCTCTCTTGCAGCTGGGCCTGTGAGAGAAAGGGGTTTAAAACATGGAAGTTAAATGTAGGTGCTGATGTTAATTTTGAATGTGGTTTCAGAAGTGGTAGCCGCTTCTGTCTTTAAACAGCCTGTCTTAGGATTGTTTGTAGTGTTGACAGGCCACCTTCAAACTCTCAAGGAAGAACATGGAAATTCAGTTTCCTGTTACTGTAAAAATGATTTTGTGTAATAGAACTTACACATTCAGGAGTTGCCCCGGTGTGTTATGGAGGGCTTTTTGACTGGTTGCCAATAAAAGGAGGTGAGTTGAGATACAGAAACTTAATTTCATCCTGAGAAAGAAAGTATCTTTTCTTATTCCTTAAAGGGTCACGTTTATTAGTTGATACCTGGCTTCAATGCCATCCTTGCTGAGAAAACAAAATGATGGCTAATTCGTGTTAGACAATGCCCTGAGTGACAAACCATTTGTCATCTCAAAATAACTAGCTATGAAACAGCTGCTTGTGAATAAATAATGAATTCTTTTCGGGCAAGATTTTGAGTTAGGTTGGCAGAGCAGTATTGTACTGATTTGCTTTGCCAGCAAACTCTTAAAGCACCAGAACACATTTGTGCCTGAATTATTTCCTTGTCTTCATTCCAAACAAGGTAATAAACTACAGTTTTAGCTGCTGCATTCTTCTGTAATATGAACAGTGATTTAACTCCTTGTGAAGGAGATGCCCATAAAAACACAGAATGTGTTAAAAATGTTTTTAACCTAAAAAAGTGAATGTTGCACCAGCTTCTGATTTGTCAGAGCTTATTTGCCTGTAAAGCAGAAGTCGTGACTTAGTCACAGACTGCTTAAAGATGTGTAACAAGTATTTACGTTCTTGTTTGCTTGTCTTCAAGAGCATAGGGCCAGAAGACAATGAAATGCAGGTGTTTTCATGCTTGGTACAGTCTGTGTTTTTTGGTTCTAAATCAAAACTGAAAAAACCCATGTGTTACTGAAAACTGTGTTTTGTTTCTTTAAACATCAAGTAGTATTCTCTTCCCTTCCTGTGTCACTGGTGAACCTTCAATTTTGATCCTTCTTGTATTTTCCCTCCTGCTTCCTTTCAGTTGATCCAATGGGAGATGAATACTCTGGAAGTGGAGGCAAATGTGTGTATTGTGTGGTTCTCTTTTTAACCTGCTTTCTCTGGGTCAGCTTTTAACTGGGCTTTGCATGCCAGCATTTCTCACAGGGAAATCCCAGACAGAACACTCACTGTGGAATGCAATGCAGTTTCATGGAAACTAGCTTAACTAGCATTTCTTAGATTGAGTCGAGAGTCAAAAAAAAGTGCAAAGTTTAAAATGCAACAGATGTTCATTGCTTGCTTTCTGGCAGAATAGAGAAGGGAGAGGGCTAATTCTTTAGTCTGTTTCATGGCAGCCAACAGTTTAGATTTTAAGTAGAAAATCTTTTTCTCAAATCTTTTTCAAGTTACTCAGTTGAAACAGCTTCTGCTCGCCTGGCTTCCTGGCCTTTTAGCATCTCTTTTCTACCTAGAAGTATTTGTTTTAAATGTGTCAATTGTTTAGCTCAAGATGAAATGTTATCAGTTCCTCCTGGAGACATAGATTTATGTGTTTTATATAGTTTCTTTTGGAAAAAAAAAAAGTTGGACATCTTAGACTGATGAAGGTCTCTTATTTGAGCCCAAATACTTCGCTGCAGATGATTAACTTAATAGGGTTAAAACGAGTCAGCAAATAGCATTTTATTTCTGTTCTACAGTTTGCTTCTATGCAGGGGAAATATGTAGTTCAATGCAAGAGAAATGTATTCTGTGTAAATTTTGGGTTGGTAGACTTTTTAAACTCTCTCAGTCAGTCTTCTTCACCCTCACTCAAACAACATCAACTGGAAGAGATCTGTCTGAAATTTCCTCAAACTAAAGCTACTGGTGGTGTAAAGACTCATCCTGGCCTTGTCTGACGTTCTGATGCCGCTTCCAGCGTGTGCATATGTCATCCGCGTGAAAGCTGCAGCCTCCAGGAGAAGTGTGCATGATGCTGAGGGTTTTGGTTCTTCATGGTTACAGCAACTGTTAAAGCTATTGCAAGTGCCACTTCCTTTATCTTCGGGAGCGCATGCGTCTATTGGCCTTTGGAGACTTCATCCTCCCTGCTCTGTCATGCCTGCTTTCCTCATCCCAATGGCATTCCCTTTCCTTAACCTGCTTTTCTTCTGTTAAACTCCCACCCCTGCTTCCTGTATTTGCAGATGGTGGTTTTCAAACTGACTTGATGCAATCATCAGTTTCATGAGGCTGAAACAGCAGGTTGAATGTGGAGTGAACTAGGGCATAAGGCTGACAATAGCAGGATTGTTCAGGGTAAGAGTAGAGGAGATGTAGGAGGACATGGAAATTTATGCAATGTCTGGGTGAGCATCTCATTTTTGTAAGCCTGAAGCCCTTGTTTATAACTTTGAAGGTCTGATTTGACTTGTTTCTTTCTGAAGGATACATATTTTAAAGGATTTGCTTTTTAAATAGAATTTAAAACTATCAAAATTATTAAAACTGAGCTATTTAGTTTGTCTGATACTCCATGTTAGAAGATTATTTTTCTTGGTGTGATTATTCTGAGGATATGTTTTGCAGACATATCTGAGAAGCTAAGTTAGATTAAAATGGATTGCCTTTGGATAGTCGCCCTTAAATCATTCAGGCACCTTTTCCTTGTTTTCTGTCTTCTAAGGAGTCATTTTTCAGGCCTTCAGGTTTTCAGGCTACAAAAGCCACCTAATCAAAATTTGGATATTTTTTTAGGCCTTCCTCATCTAAACTAAGACCAAAAAGCTTTAAAGCACCTTCTGAAGTATGAGAGCCTTATCAGACATTTCACTGATCAGGTATCTTAGATTTCCATTTTTCAGATAAGGAAGGTCAAGAAGTAACATAATGATGTTGTTGTGAACTTGTGTTTGCTTCTCCCTGTCATCAACTGACAGGCGATTTACATACTCTCCCATGAGAACTTGAGGAATAATTCTTTGTCCTTGTGGTCTGGGTGGTTCAGCAGCAGAACCACTGCTGTGATAAAGATTTACTTAATTGTCACCTTAGATTAAAGGAGTCTGGAAGATAATGTTTTGCTGAGTTTAAGGGGTTGGTGTCTATTCAGACTTCAGCCCAAAATATTACTAATTTCATGAGGAACTGAATCTGCTCCTGGTCTGAGCTCTATGGTGCTCAGTTTAGTGTTCTATTAGGAACAAAATGGTTTATTTTTTGGCAAGTATGTATTTTTTTTTTCCAACTGTTTTTGAGCAAAATGGTTTATGCTGCAGTCCTCACTAATAATCCTCAGGGTCTGAACTGAGTTATCATCATGTTATAGATACTAATATGAAAAGATTTGTTTCAGAACTACCATCTAAAAATGACAAAACTTGTCTTGTTGCTGCTTAAATGCTCTCCTCTTACACTGGTATTTCCTTCCTTTCCTTTTTCCTCTTCCTTCCCTCTTCCTACTTTCCTTTTTCCCGTCTTTCTGCCTTCCCTTTGTCTGTGTGTCTCTCTCCCAGATTTGAAAGATTTTCAGAACAATAAACATAGATACTTGCTAGCCTCCGAGAATCAACGTCCTGGCAATTTTTCCACAGCCTCCATGGGGTCCCTCACTGCATCTCCATCCTCCTGCTCTCTCAGTAGTCAGGTGGGCTTAACGTCTGTGTCCAGTATACAGGAAAGAATCATGTCAACACCTGGAGGAGAAGAGGCAATTGAACGTTTGAAGGTAGGTATCGCTGTAGATTAAGGAGGCTCTTATTTTGGTCTTTCCCAAGGCTAAATAGCAGCAAATCCAGAAGAACTTTCCTTCCTAAATATATTCAGTACACTACTGCTTCTTTAGGAAGTTGTCTGAAACCCACTTGTACCCTAAAAAGGGCACTTAACTGTGGTGGGCTAGAAACAGGGTTCATGCGTAGCCTTTCCTGTTTGGATTATTTAGGTTTAATTGTAGTCTGGAGCTACAACCACATGATAAATTAAAGTCTTGATTCTTGTTTACAGGTCCTCTGATGCAGTGGTAATTATGGAAAATTTGATCATAAGTATAGACTTCAGGAGGCCTGGTCAGCAGTGGTCTGACTAGCAAATGCACTCAGCTTTCAGAAAACCAAATTACTCCAAAGTTGAAAAAAAGAGGAAGAATAATCCTGCCACTGTTGTATTCGCCCAGCCCCCACAGATTAAAATGTGAAGCACACAGAATAGCATGCTTTATCCGGACAATAGCAGCCTTGTCCCAATTCTGCCTAGAATTGAACCGCATCAAAAGTGCATTACAGTGAAGTATTTCTTAATTTTTGTGAAAGTCCCCCCCAATCTCCATGGGTGGATGAATGGGGAGAGCTGGCTGTGTTCAATCTGTGCTTCATTTTCATGTCTTGTCCGTGAGACACTGCCACAGGGATTAGAATGGGCTGGAACACACACTGCATATCCCTTTCCTGTTGGAAACCTGCTGTTGCCATGGAAATAACAGTGTGGTCTCTGCAGTTCCTTGGCATGCAGTTACTGAATGATGTCTGTAAATCAGATTTAAAACAAAATACTAAAAAAATTAGGTGGTTCAAATTAAAGTCTGATTGTGGTTAGATATGAAGTCGTCTTTTCTTCTCAGCTTGCCTTCAGGGCTATTTACTCTTTTAAAAATTAAGGAAGACAGCTTAGAGTTTTGAAATGCTGAGAGTACTTTTTATATCCAAAAATTAATTTGAGGTCTAGAACTGAGCACAAGCTTTAATTGCTTTGTCTATTATGTAAAGAACTTTGAAAAGAATTGTAAAACAGCTTCTGGGATTTTCACACAGGAATCTGAGAAGATCATTGCAGAGCTGAATGAAACATGGGAAGAGAAGCTGAGGAAAACTGAGGCCATTAGGATGGAAAGGTCAGAAATCAGAAGTGCTGTAGATGTGGATGGTATCTAGAAAACGGTGAAGTGTGAAAAATAGAGAATGTTACTCTGTTCAAAAGCAATGGAACAGCAGAAGAGTGCTTAGTGATAATTCTGCTGACTTTTGTGTTACATATAACAATAGGGGCAATGTAGAGAGAAAGCCATATTCTTTCCTATGTTTCCTACAGGTGAAGTGTTTACTGTTGTAATTCAGGTAACATCCTAAGCTGCTCCATTGGCTTCTGTGTGAAGCAGCATGGAGTCTAGTCTCTTTCTTCCCTCTTCCACCATTGTCTTACATGCCAAAAATTCTGGCCCTAAAGTTAAGCAGAAAAGATTAAGTTTTTAGTACCAGAGTATCTAAAATTATGAAACAGCTCCAGCTTTGGTTTGAATTTTGTCTTAGTGCCAAAAGACAGATGCTTAATGATTGTCAGAAGTGTGGGTGCAACCAAACAGAGCTTTACTAATTAGAATATTAAAAGCTTGCAAAATATGTAAGAGGAACATCTTTGCCTGGAAAGAGTGTGACTCAGCGGTCCATAAACTCACGAGACGTATATGAAGAAAGTGGATAGAGATTGATTATTCACTGACAGAGCTAAGGGACTTTAAGGCTAACAGATCACCTGAAACAGAGGAAGTTCTCACAATACATGGGTACGCTGTGGAAGTCTTTATTGCGTGAAGTTGGTGATGCTAGGAGCTGAATTAAAAAAAATAAAATGACAACCTCAAAAACCAACAAAACCACTTTGGATAGTTGTTTAAAAGAAGTAACACCATTAATTCTGGAAATTCCTTAGGAAGAAATTGGGAGACTGTGAGAATAGTTTGGGGAAAATATTAGTGTTTGCTATGTTCTTGTTCTTTTGTGTTGACGTCACTGCTGGGCTTTGTCAAAGCCAAGAATACGGTGTTACATGAACAGTTTGACCCAATACAATCCTTTTTATGTCTTAAGAAGGAGAGAGTACTTTCTGTGTTAGATCAGGAAAAGCCAGTTAAGTCTTTGTAAATTAATGAATGGTGGTAGCTCCTTTTGCCTAAATTAAATATTTAAATTTAGAACAGACCTCAGTTTTCCTTAAAGAAGCAATGAATGTAATGTCCTAAATGTTCTTATCTTGTGATACATTATTGCATTACAATGCTGTTAAATCTCTAAAATTTTTGCTGTTGCCATTCTGCAGGCCCGTGAACTCCAGGACTAAAGTTTAGAATCTTACCCTGTTGTGTTATGAGGTGGTCCTGGCTGTATGGTCAGTGGATAGGATGGTTGAAAGTCTAATGTAATTCATTGCGTTGCTTTCATTTGACCTTATTTTGTCTAAGAAGCCTAAAATATGGTAAATATCTTGCTTTTCTCTCTCAGGGAGGCATTGTTGGCAGAAATGGGAGTTGCCATTCGCGAAGATGGAGGAACACTGGGAGTCTTCTCACCTAAAAAGGTAGAGGAATTGATAAATGTTGCATCATGTCTTCAAAAGGCTGATCAGCCTGGGAGGAGAGGGTGATGAGGGAGCTACCGTTCACACAAGGGCTTGTATTCATGTAAGATACAGAACACAAGTGAGGTTTCGACCCTTAGTAAGGTCCTTTTACAATGTCTTTTTGGAAATAGCTTTAGTGTTAGAATCTATCAAAACACTGTACATCTAAGGATCGTTTTACCCATAATAATGAAGTTGGATGCTGTTCCTCATGCAAGTGATGCGACATAATGTTTTTAGGGAGCTGCAGAAAGAATTGCCTGTGGTAGCTTGGTTGTGAAAGTAGGGAAGCATGTGTTAGCCTCGTACAATGATGAAATAGGAGCAGCGCGAAAAGTTTACGGGGAGACTTCTGATATCAAATGATGGTTGAACTTTTTTGTACCTACCTTTGGAAAAATTTGTGCTGCCAGGAAGTGTTTGCAGCTCCTTGCATATCTGTTGATTCGGTAACAACTCAGAAATGCTGCCTGTTAGATTGTTGTTGCCATTTTCTGCAGTAGCTGTGTGTGACCTTCATGTACTCTACCTATTCCTCTCTGAGATACCCTGAGAAGTCTGAAGTCTTGTTTAGGTGCTCTTCCTGAATTTGTTAATCCTTTTCCCCTTGAAAAAAGGGATCGTAATCTAATGAGCCACTGAACATAGGGAATGCGGGGGAATATTTTATTTGGTTCATGTCAGTAGTTTTATTTTCTGAAATTTGAAAGAAGCATAACAGTGCAGGAAAAGGGCATGAATCAGTGCTATAAATATAAAACAGTCAAGTTAGTGTAGAAGCTATCTATGCAGTTAAAGCAGAATTATTGAAGTAGTACAAGGAAAAAGAATGTACTTTCTCGTATCTTGGTAATCTTTGAACAAAGAGCTCAGGGTAATATTCTTAGCCTGAAACTTGCACGTGCAAGGGTGTAACAAACTTGATCTAAAGTTAAACAGGAACCTATCTAGAGGCATTGTACAGAAATACAGGACAGCAGAATTGGTTAAAATGTTTAATTCTTCACTTAAAGTAGTGTTAGACTGTTACACTCTGAATAAGTAGAACCCTGGTTTGCTTTTGGTCTCTAGTCCAGAAGTGCCTAAGGTTTGTAAAGACGCTAATTCGTTGAGTGTTCTTTACGTTTCTTTCTCTTATGTTATGGACCCTCATCTCTTAGATTTTCCCTCAGAGGCCCTCAGCTCTTTTTGATGACTCTTTTGGTGCATTTTCAGCTGATCAGGTTTGTGTATAAATGCCATCTGGATTAAGTAGTTGCTTTGGTAATAGATAGTATTTTTTTTTTACCCATGTAGGAATTACTAGGAAAAGTAAAACTCCTGACCTAGTCCTGTCTGCTTCTGTTCCTTGCTATCCTTGTACTTCAGTTTTATTAGTTGTTCTACTAACTGTGGCTGCTATTGTGAAAATTTAGGAGATGTAGATAGCAAATTTGAAGTTTTTCTATAAAGACTTTACGCTTCAGAGGTACCAGTGTATATCTAATCATTTGCTACTAGGACAGCATTGTGGTTTTGTCAGATGAGCTGTAAATTGAACTTTATAAGGTAAATTTTGCCCACTTCACAAATTAAAAGATATCATGTTGTGTAATCATTGCTGTTTCTACAAGTTTGCCTTTGATGGCAGGAAACTTCTTGAAATGGATTGTGGAAATTTAATTGCTCGTGCTGTCGTCAAAGATGAGAACAGGGAAGATTCTTCAGCTCATGCTTGAGGAACGCTGTACAGGAGAAAGCTGAAGACATAACTGTCTGTGGATGAATAATAGATCTCAGAATGAGCGAAAAGTTGGTCTTGCTAGTATCATCTTTCAAGTTGTTGAGCTTTATTTCTTACAAAGGTCTCCGTTGCCTGTGAAATACCCATTCAGACTTTAATTTAGTGTAGTAAATGAACTCAGATGCTAAAATATATATGTATAGGGTACGGCGTTATTTTCAAAGTGTCCAGATGGTACAAGTCATGGTGGTATTACAGCAGTTGACCATGTCTGGGCTTTGGTTTCTTTCCAGTTTTGTCTTGATTTAAGAGGTTTATACAGCTCCAAGTGTTGATTTGAGTGCAGTGAATAGTGATGACAGCATGGGACACCTTCAGCTGCAGTTTTAGTTGGGACTTGTATTTTTAGGGGTGAAAAAGGTGTCTCGTTTTTCCCCTCTTTCTGTCTCTATAGTTAAGTCTTCCGTTGGGCAATCGACAATCGGACTTTTTCATTCAAAGACAAATTTCATTGTGAACATCCAGTAATTTTTGAGCTTCTGTAAACTGAGGGCTGTGAACATCTCTCCTAAGTAAACTTTTTTGCAGCTAGAATAAGTGCACGTAAGCAATGGTCCCAAGGCATCTTAGCAAAATTTATTTCCTTTTGCTAAATTCATTCCGTTTGAGGGTAACAAAGGGACAAGTGGCTTATTAACGGTTTTATTTCTTTTTTATTATCCTTCCTCTTTAATTCTGTTTAACCATTTTTACCTTTTCTTTTGTGCTTGTGCTCGCTGCTATCTCACTGGCTAGATTTTCACACCAAGGCCTTGTGACTTGTTTGCTGATTCCAATGGGGTTTTTTCACCAAAGAAGGTTGGTTTAGTAACTATAGTGGATTTAAATTTAGAAGAACTTTAGATTAAGAGCTTTTTAGCTGTTTGTATTGGAGAATGTTGGTAGTTTTAGATTTTCTTTTGATGTTAATAGACACTGCCAAATGAGCGCCTGACCTGTATAGCCCAAGAAAAGCCAAAGTTGATTCCACATCAGTTTCAAAACTTCACTGAAGCAACCTCTTCTGCTGTTGGACTTCCCTTAGCAAAGTTTACAGAGACTTGACAAGGAATCTTCTTTTTTTCCAGCTGAAGCCTTTATTCCTTCTGTTGATTGATATTTCAGATAACTAAGCCATCTGAGCTGTATTTCTGCTGTTACTTTATGAAGCTCTTCACTACTGCAAGAGATTATGTTTGAAAAAATGCATTATGGAATAACCTCGATATACATAGCAAAACTGCTGGATTAATAGACATCTTCCATAGCTGTGGGAAGAAGCCTGAAAGTAGGTCCTCAGTTCTTAATTAACTTTTCTTTTTGTTCTTTCAGACTCCTCATCTTGTAAACCTTAATGAAGATCCACTCATGTCTGAATGTCTGCTTTACTACATCAAAGATGGTATTACTAGGTGAGGATTGGTGCTAATATGCTCTGAAGTCTGCTTCTTTGCTTGCTTAAATCCCCATGCTGGAGACACCATGAGTTTAAATAATAATTGTGCCATGAGCTATTCAACTTACATGTACAAATGAAGTTTGAGATCGCTGTAGGTGGAAAAAAATACAGAAATGCATTTTCTTTTAAGTTGATTTTGTGCCTTAAAAGTAACATGTAGTCACTCAGCTTTATAAGAAGTTTGTTACTACACCTGGGCAGTAAAAGAAAGCATGATATTATCCCAGTAATAAAATTTTCTGAAAATACCTTTGAGATTTTGATGGATGGAGGACTGAAAACCATAGTATGTGATAAAGGCAACTGCAATATGCATGATTGTTCATTTCATTATTTAAATAAACTGTTATCCATGCCTCTGCACAATTAATGTGTTCTGCCTTCACATATATGAGATGAAATTTAATTGCCAGATTTGGAATTTGAAACAAATTTTATTCCTAAACTTGTCAAAACATCTGGAAGAAGAGAGGTAATTTTTGTTACCTTTGGAGCACTAAGCCATGTTTGGTCGCTTAGTTTGTATATTCTCTGGAGAAGAGTACACAAACAGGTGCAGTTGTGTGGTACTACTCTAATAGGTGTTGGGCCTACTGAAAAGACTATCAAACTTGTAGAGAATTCATCACAGAATGGTGAATGGAATAGCTTTGGGCTTAAGAAATCATTGTAAGTTTTGAGCTTAGTTAGCTGACATCACAAATGTGTAGAGTAGTAAGTGAAGCACAAAGTTCATAAACATTAGGATTGAAAATTAAGTTGTCCGTATCTATAATTGCTCAAATATTTGTGTTCAGAATGGACATAAATCTTCATGCTGCAGGGATACAGCCAGCCTCTTGCTGTCTGGAAGCTGGATCAAACTGCTTGTGACATCAAATTATTCAGCAAGAGTCGCCTGAGCCATTTTTGCTCCTTTGTTAAAGTGCAGATGGCAGTTATTGGAAGGGGTGATGACTGCATGCCAGCTGAAATGCACCACTGGAAGTTCCTGTCACTTTTTTTTTTTTCCCCTTCTGTGTCCCTTTACTAAAGGGAGAAGGAGGTACACAAGAGGGAAGGAAACACATTAAATCCAGGGGTGTTTAATATTTCAATTATCTCTTTAAATTACATGTTTTAAGAAGGAGAAAACTTCTCTTTTTCATTTGTCAAGCTGTTATTCTTCAGTTCATGGTAAATCTGGTAAGTTCTCCACAACGCAGAGTTAAGCACTAGTTCCAACCTTTAAACTTGAAGGATAGTCTTTAATAGTGTATACTTTTTTTCCCTGGATATTTCTGGGCTGCATTGTCCTACACAGAGTTGTAGAAAGTGTCTGATTTGCTCTTGAAATATCTTCTGTTCTACCCAGGGTTGGCCAAGCTGATGCTGAGCGAAGGCAAGACATTGTATTGAGTGGGGCTCATATCAAAGAAGAACACTGTATCTTTCGAAGTGAGAGGAACAACAATGGTGAAGGTAAAAAATCCTACTTCTCCTAGCAAAGTATTGCTGAATCTTTCACTTGATAGCTGTCCAGGAATTACTGGTGTTTGAAAGTTTCTCTTACCTCAAGAAAATCATCAGCTTTGACTCGCTGTTTTCTTGAGTCTTGGGGGAAAAAATAAAATTTGTTTAAGTGATAATGCTCCAAATTGCAGGTTGCAGTCAGTATAAGGGTTAAGTTCTGATCTGGGTTAACTATAAACATGAAAATTCAAATAGAAAAAAAAAAAAAAATTTCCAATATTGTAAGTAGTGAGGTGGGGGTCGGTCTCTTCTCCCAGGTAACAAGTGATAGCACGAGGGGAAGTGGCCTCAAGTTGCACCAGAGGACGTTTAGTTTGGGTACTAGGAAAAATTTCTCTACCAAACAGGCTGCCCTGGCAAATGGTGGAATCGCCATCCCTGGAGGTATTTAAAAGACAGGTAGACGTGGTGCTGAGGGACATAGTTTGGTGGACTTGACAGTGTCAGCTTTATGGTTGGATTTGATGATCTTAAAGGTCTCTTCCAACCTAGACAATTTTATGATTCTGTAATATGTGGAGATGTCAGTAGTATTGATTTTTCTCATGGGACTTTATTTCTCTTTTAACCAGCATGGCACCAATGCTGGAGTGATTCAATGTACCTTGTTTTGGTGTCAGTAGGAAGACAGGCAGAAAATGAGAGGCTTCTAGGGTTTGCATGCTCCTGTTTCTATGCAGTGCTCTCTAAAGTCGCATTCATCATTGTAATTTTCTTCATAGTTATTGTTACTTTGGAGCCTTGTGAACGATCAGAAACCTATGTCAATGGCAAGAGGGTTGTGCATCCTGTGCAGTTGCGCTCAGGTAAGAAATTTAGGAATGGATTTTTTTGTAGGCTCTCCATCTAAGAATTGTCCATATGTGGCATTTGTATCATATACAGAGATACATATGTAGAGATTCTCTACATATCATATGTAGAGAATGCTGCGTGTTGTTAAAGGACAGCAATGTTACCTTTTTGGAGTGCAGCTTTTAAACAGAAGTTGGTACCATTCTTCTCTTGGCAGCAATTAATTTTCTTTCATTCTTTGCTGCACTGGCTGTAAGTGTACTTAAATATTCAGTGCGATGCAGTGGCTTGTCCTTTTACTTACCCTGATATTATTCAAATACATTCTTGCCCAAGCCTATTGCCCTTGGCAGTCTCAGTGAGACAGAGCAGACAGACTGCCAGTTGCTGATGGAAAATTCCCAGTTTCCTGGCAAAGCTAAGCTATGACCCTCTGCTGGAGCACAACAGCTTCTCTTTGCTCTCGTTAGATTTCCCACTCAGTCCCCTACATTCCTTTAGAAAGGCATGTGGGGGAAGAATTAGAGAGGAGGGAGTGACTTCCCTTAAATTAGGGGTTTTAACCTATCTCTTTCAAGCTATGATGCTTTCTGCGTCCTTCCCCCATTTTTCTACTGGTAAAAAAGCATAAAGCAAACAAACAAAAAAAACCCCACCTCTGAATATTTGCACCAGGTTCTTGATCAGTGTTTTCATGGAACCAAGTGTACTGACTTCAGCACAAGTCTGGACAATAAAGGAAGAACAGTTTTCGCTGTTCTGTGCCTGCATATGACTCACTGAATACTGTCACTTCATCGTTTAGTAATTACTTTCTTTTTTTAAAAGTAGATTTTTTTTTTTTCCTTCTGCATCTGGATAATTGAGTTACTAGAAGAATATAGACATGGTTTCTGACATCATTTAAGAGCCTGTATTTTAGTAATATGTTTATAAGGACAATTTTGGTTACTTTGGAGATCTGTTTACTAGAATGCTTTTTTAAAATTTTAACTACATCAATATGTTCTCTGGAAGAGCAGAGGCATTTTACTGTCTTCCATCACGCGTATGTCTCAGGCTTTGTGGACATCTGATAGCAAGGATTTAGCCAAAAGACTTAACAATATTAGATTTCTTCAGCTCTTTTGACATTAGTGTAGAAAAAAAATGTAAAATCCTTCCATAAATCCCACTGATTAGGACTCCAATAAAATCAATACATGCAAACCACACTTTAAAGAAAAGTAAGCACCATGCGGTCCAGTGTTTGAGTTAGGCTTTTCCAAGCTGAAAATTCTGCTCAAGTGGCTTTTGCCCATGTTTTGGCACTGTCACTGGAGGAGAGGAATGGAGTTTAGCAATGTGTTTTATTTACAGCAACTGTTCATCACTCTCCAAGTTTGTCCTTTAATTTTTGATAAACTCTGCAGGGAAATTAGGTTGGACCCCTGAGGGTGATGTTGTCCTCTATGAGCACTGCTTCTTATCAGCAGTGCTTTGTTCTGTACAAACCAGGCATTTTTTTATTTTTCTTGCTACCTAGTTAACTTGAGCATATAGAGAAATCCTTATAGGACAATCTTTTCTTATGCTGTTACCCAACAGGGTAAATGGGATGAATCGCTCAGTCAGTGGTTTTGGAATCCTTACCTGAAAGCGTTAATTTCTGTTCCTATTTTTTAGGAAATCGTATCATCATGGGTAAAAATCATGTCTTCAGATTTAACCATCCAGAGCAAGCACGAGCAGAAAGAGAGAAAACACCATCAGCTGAGACTCCCTCTGAGCCGGTTGACTGGACATTTGCTCAGAGGGAGCTTCTGGAGAAGCAGGGCATTGACATGAAGCAGGAGATGGAGAAAAGGTAATAAAATAACTTGAAATTTCTACCTGAAACAAGGAGGAATCAGCTGTAGGTTATTTGGGTGGTGTCCATGCAGAACCTAAACCTATGTTCTGCCCCATAGCATCTCTGTCTCTATTGTGGAAGTTCAGAAAGCTTCCTTGTTATTTTACTTCAGTTTTTCAGTGCTCTCACTCCTTTAAAAATCACAAGTAAGCAGCTGCCACTAACCCTTTTGGTGAATGACTGAACTGCAACTTATAGGAAGTTTCACTTACGTAGTTCTATAATAGACAAGTAACAATTCTTTTAAAGTGGAATGACTCTTACTGTTGTAAGTGCAATTCAATGGGCTGTGTGTGTAGAGTAAGACCAACGTGAAAATAATGACCTCTTTGACTACTTCTTTCTTTTGTTCACCTTCAGATTACAAGAAATGGAGATTTTGTATAAGAAAGAGAAGGAGGAAGCTGATCTCTTGTTGGAGCAGCAAAGGCTGGTATGTGTCCGTACTTCAGATTAACTATACCTTTGGCAAACAGTAATTCCTGTCCTTGCTTATCTGAAAGTTTAGAAAACCTGCTTGGGTTGTCTGCACAATGCAGTTCTCCCTTTGCTTTAAATAATTTGTGTCTAAGTGAATTATTATCAGCGTGAGTGAGCTCCTTCATGTTAATTCAGAGATTCTAATTGACAATGAAGAGGCTTTAATCGGTTCTTGTTGGGACAGGTTGTATTTCTTGCAACTTAGCCTGAAAGAAGGGCATTTCTATGCTCTGTGTTTTTCAAAGTTCCTTTTCAGTAGTCTAAACAGCTACTTCTTGGGATGTTTGCCTTTATTTTTGTCTTGGATCACCAGAACATACTAATTTTGTGCTGACAAAGAGATTCCTAGAACATTGATATACTAGGTTTATTTCTTTGAACGATGTCTGAAAATGTTGCTGCATTGTGCATGTTTTAACCCTTCTCCCTCCCCCTGCATGGAGTTCCTTGTAAGGGTCTTAATGGTACACGTGCCAATGGTGGGGTTATGGCTAGGGAGCAGTGTGCAAAGGAAATGCTAACTCATTCAAAGCAATGGGAATTCCACCATTCCACCTATTCCTTAAATAGGAAGTCTGATAAATTAAGTCTGATTTACGAAGACATCAGTCTTCTCACAACAAATATCTTCTGAAGTGCATTACAAATAGAAATGCATGCAGTCTTCAAGCACTCTGTGAATTTTAAAAACAAGACCAAGCCCAGGAATGAAATCGAGATTTCCTTAAGACACCTGAGTCTCCTGATTCTGCTTTAGCTGCACTGGGTTGTTCTTTAGCCACAACACAAATGTAGTTGGGCCTGAAAGCTAATAAATGTTTCAAAATCATGATTCATTTGTTTGTAGTATTAGTTTGAGACCAGTGAAAACTGTGGGTTAAATGCGTGATGGGTTTTAAAATGTAAAGCTCTTCCACATCTCCCAAAATCAGAATGAAGCTGTGGCTACTGTGGCTTCCATAGGTAGATGCCACATAATTTTTTAAAATTTATATTATGCATTTAAGGACTTCTGCATCTCTAATTATTTCATCACAAGGGACTAATTTCTTGGATGGAGAGGAGTGGCTGCAGACTTTGAAGCAAAGCAACACTTAGTTCAGAAAGGAACTAAATGTGACTAGTGTAATGTTTCGTCTCTGCAATTTTATAGTTAAAATTTGTGTAGCTGAAAGTAGTACAGCAAAAATCAGTTCAATATGAAATAAAAATAGTTTAAGTATCGAGTAAGTTTTGGCTATGTGTCAAAGGAGATGCAAGTAATGGAATTCCCTCCCTTAAATTCTAGCTGACAGGCATAAGCTAAGCTATTGTGTGAATTAAAGATGTGAGAATTAGCTGTCTGGGGAGCTGCTTCAAATAAGTCTGCATTTATAAAAGTGTTGTGAAGGGAATTTGCTTTCCCATTTACTTAAGATTAAAGGAAGGTTCTTTAGATAGTGGGTTGTTTAATACTGTAATAAAGTTGCTAATTTCTTTAAGCTTGGGGGTTTTTTGCTGATTTCAATTAGTGGACAAAGGTGGAAGACTATCCTACAGGCATTACCAATGTAATTCCTGAAGGACGCCTTTCCTAGTTGTAAGGGATCATATCAAATGAGATCATTGGTCTCTTAAGCAGCATTCATCCTGCTTATTGCAATGGTTAATAAAAATATTGCTGATGACAGCAAAACTTCTTGACACATCTTGTCATTTCTGTGTCACTGTATGCAGAGTCTGGAATGGACAGAGTTAATACATTCGGACAACAGTAGTTGAATAATGATTGGGAAATCTGGGAGCGCATTTCAGCTTGTCTACTTTAAAAGTATTTACATTGCTGCGATATCCAGCTGCAATATCAGGTTCTCTAACTTACTGCTATGTAAGATTGATACTGCAACACACATAGTCGTCTTGTTCTAAATTGGACTATAATCTTGGATATAAGAAGCTGGCTAATCCTGTTTACCAGATCGTTTTGGTTTTGTGCTGAGATTCCAACCAATTTGCGTATTTATTTCTTAGATGTGCTATACAAAAAAAGATAAATGATGGCTCTTGTCCCCCAAAATTTACAACTAATATATATTTGCCTGGCTAGTATTACTAGGGAATAGAAATAATAATTCTCCATTTTACAAATTGAATGTGAAAATGTGTTTATTAGAGCTACAATTATCTTGCTGTTTTTTCTTGGTCATAATGCCTTTGCAGTGGCCACTTGATATTAGAATGTGGGTATATACCTATATTAACTGGTCTGGTTACCCTCTGGGTGCACGTAGGGCAATGACCACATAGTGTCTCTTAATCAGCTTTTTGTACACAAGACGTGCTTTTACCCATAAGTAGTAACATGGTAATTTTGTAACCTATAAGAATAATCCTGTGGAATTTGTGACTTAATGTTTGAGTAGTTCGTGTTTTGCCTTTCTGGATGTAACCTTGAATGTGTAGATTGTACAGTGTCTTCCTCCAGGGCATCTTTTGTTTCCACTGCAATATGCAGTTTGTTAGATGCTGTTCCTTAGGCCAAAAATTTTCTCGGCTGTAAATTCACAAAGAGTTTATGTTCTGTTTCTAAACCAGTGTTTTGCTTATATTTTGACCTAAACTCGGAGAAGTTGATTCTCTAGTGCTATTCTTAAAAATATATAAAGTCACAAGAAGCTCGAATACTGTGAATCTTAGGCTGTGGAGCTTGTTGACCATAGGCCAAAACAGTATTTCTTTTACTCCCTTTCATCATTCCCAAAACAAATTATATTCTATTCCCCATTCTTCGTGGTCTTCTACCCGAAGTCTTAAAAGTTGAGGAACCTGTGGTTCTGAGTCAATGACCTGGGTTTCCTTTGGCTGTTATTGTTCCTGATTTCTCATGTATTGTAATTCTCTACGTGAAAAATAAGGATGTTAGATAGAGGTTCATTAGAGACCAACTGCTGTGTTTTATTGAAGATGTTCAGATCACGATTAATATATAGGACTTTTTCTTTGTTAAAGAGATGTCTTAACTTAATAATTCTTTAAAGAAAGTAGTCTGACTTTAATTCCTGGTTGCAGTAAGCAATAATGGATATCCTTAACTTCTGGTGGCAGTATACCTGAACAAACATTCCTAGTATATGGAAACCTGAAGCACTGCTTAATAAAAATCATTTAGCAAATGGTGGAAAACTTGTAATGAAGAAGCAAAACACGCCTAACTCTTAGCAAGTGTGTGGAAGCTCCAGGCTCTAGGGTTTGAGAAGAGGATAAATCAAGGATATCAAATAGAGAATTCGTATTAGAACAATTTATTAAAAAAAAAAGTCATTACTGCTACATTCTTCTGAAACTCATTCTTCGGACAGACAAGACTGTCAATGTTTTGGTTTTTTCTTTAAACTAAGCAACAAGGTGACAAATGGGGAAAAAAACCAAACAAAACCAAACCACAACCCACCTCTGAAGCTTTGATTCTGGATATCTTTTAGCTTGTAGCAAGTCTTGGAGTTTGAACCACTGTCTTCACCTGTCATAGTGGCACTTACAGTCCTTTTAACATTGAACCTTTCGGCTGCTTCTGTTTCATTTTTTCTTATCGTCTAACACTTCTCTGGCTGCTGTTGTAGTGAAGTGGATTCTAAACCTGAGCATCCCTGCAACCACGTGCAACGTTACTAACCAGTGTTAACCCAACTTACTCTGGCTGCTCATGACATCTTCTATGATGGCTGTTGTGTTCACCTACCTGGGGAGGATTTGCTGAAAGAAGCAACAGCAGTCACCAAGGCAAATGTGTGTGGCGGGGATTTGCATGTCTTTGTAGCATGTGTGAAGTGCAGTTTACACTTGGTTTTTAATTTATTTAAGCAGGAACTTGGTTTTACTTGATCTGTTTTAAAGATTTTTGGAAGGAATTGGGAGGGAAGAGTTTACATTATTTGCTATTTTGAGATGACAAGACTTTTAAATATAATGTTAATCTTAATTTAGTGAAGAGCTCCAATTTTGACAGTCCATGACTCTTGAAGATGCATTTTAATGTCCTAACACTCAGTCTTCAGGGACTTCCTTATCACATGTTCTATTTTGATTTTTGATTTAGTTTTCTTTGCCTGCTACTTCTTGTTTAGCTTTTCCATTTTCTTACAATTTTAATTTTGGTTATTTTGGGGCCACTTCTTGATTTTTGTTTTTCCAAAGGATGCAGACTCTGATAGTGGGGATGATTCGGACAAGAGATCGTGTGAGGAGAGTTGGAGACTGATCACTTCCTTGAGAGAGAAGCTGCCCCCCAGCAAGCTCCAAACCATTGTAAAAAAGTGTGGCCTCCCCAGCAGTGGGAAGAAACGAGAGCCTATTAAAATGTACCAGATACCCCAACGTCGACGCCTTAGCAAAGACTCCAAATGGGTTACCATCTCAGACTTAAAGATTCAGGCTGTGAAAGAGATATGCTATGAGGTAGCACTCAATGACTTCAGGCACACTAGGCAGGAGATTGAGGCTCTGGCCATTGTTAAAATGAAAGAGCTTTGTGCCATGTATGGGAAAAAAGATCCAAATGAGCGTGAATCGTGGCGAGCTGTTGCTCGTGATGTCTGGGATACAGTAGGCGTTGGAGATGAGAAAATTGAAGATGTTATGGCCAATGGTAAAGGCATAACTGATGTGGATGACCTTAAGGTGCATATAGACAAATTGGAAGATATTTTGCAAGAAGTGAAGAAGCAGAACAACATGAAGGATGAAGAGATAAAAGTTCTTAGAAATAAGATGCTAAAAATGGAGAAGGTTTTACCTTTGATAGGTTCTCCAGAGAAAGCTCAGTCCACCGTAGCTAATGCTAAGTCTCCAAACTCTGCCAGTGCGGTGGATGTGGATAAGAAGCCCACGGATGACCTAAAAAGAAGCGAGAATGATGATCTCGCTAAAGAGGAACGTGTTTCTCAGTTAATGGCAGGTGATCCAGCTTTCAGACGTGGGCGATTACGTTGGATGAGGCAAGAACAGATTCGATTTAAAAATCTGCAGCAGCAGGAAATAGCAAAACAGCTTCGTCGACAAAATATGCCTCACCGATTTATTCCACCTGAAAATCGCAAGCCCCGGTTTCCTTTCAAAAGCAATCCCAAACATAGGAACTCGTGGAGTCCAGGTACCCATATAATTATCACAGAGGATGAAGTTATTGAGGTTAGAATTCCAAAAGAAGATGATAAGAACAAAGAGGAAAACAAAGAAAAAGAAAGTAGAGCTGCTTCAAAAGACCCTCAGCAGCTGTGGAATCTTTATGGCCCCCAGAGGAATCAAGATAATATCCAAATTAACAGGCAGCAGTTAAACACACAGCCACAGCCTAGCAGTCAGCAGCAGCCGCCATCGCCTCAGTTGCGCTGGAGAAGCAATTCTCTCAATAATGGCTCTCAAAAAGGCTTGCGGCGTCAGACATCGGGCTCATCTGAATCGTTGCACTCGTACGGTGGGCAGCAGAATCCAGACCTGCAGACTTTCCAGCAAAAACGCCACATCCACCAGCACCGACAGCCTTACTGCAATCACAACAATGGAGGCAGTGCAGAAGGCAATACAGCCAACTTCCACCCAAAACAGACTGACCGGCTTAACCACTATAACCAGTTTGTGACGCCCCCACGGATGAGGCGCCAATTCTCAGCACCTAACCTCAAATCGGGCAGAGAAACTACAGTATGATTAGTTGGCCAAGAGTAGTCTGGGGGAGGAGGGAAGCAGGGGCAATTCTGGCTTATCGTTGAGGAACAGCCAGAATTGGCTTTGCTTATGTCTTGGGTTTTGTTTGGCCAGGTAGAACTTGAGTAATTCGACATACAAACACAAGGTACTGGCCCTTCAGCCCATTCGGTTTGCATGTGACTTTTGGTGCAGTTTTGATGACATCGATTGGAAGAACATTCTGAAAAATTGTAAGAACTTTTTTCATAGACTAGAAGATTTGGAGGGAGGGATGTGGAGAGGAGAACTTCCCTGCTAGCTCATTTACCAGGTTTTTTTGTGTGTCTTGGAGTATTTTTCTAATGCTGAAAATAATGTCTGGAACTTACAAAGTGCTACCTTCCTCCTGTGTTTATGTAGACAATCAAAAGAGGAATTTAGTTTATAGCATTGAATGTTTCTTGTGACGTTTTTCTTAGCAATAAGGAAACTGACCATCTGTTTTTAAATTGATCTGGCTCTTCAGAACACTATTTTCCACTCAACTGAAATTATTAATAGTAATAATAATCTATAAACCAAAAGTTGCTGGCTGACAAGATATGTGGCTTTTTTTTATAGAGAAATTAAGAAGAGCTATTGGGTCACAACAGTCCTACGTCCTGAGTAGGAGATGTCTTTTCTCTTTCTGCTTAAGTTCGTATGACATTGCTGTGACAGTTAAACCTGCCTGAATGGAATTTTATGTCAGAATATATATATATTGCTGAAGCAATACTTTGGAAATAAGCTTTTTCTAATTCCCATTGTATCTCTAAATACAATAGTTTTTTTATTATACAGAGATTGTAGAAAGGAACTAGGATTTTTCGACACTCTGGTGCAGGAAGAAGCCTCAAAAAGCTAATTCTTTTTATTTTATGTTTTCAGCTTTCTCGGGCATGAGTCTGGGAGATGTTCTTGAAATAGTTATTCTTATGAAGATTTTTAGATCACTACTTTGGCTGAATTCTCCTCAAAGACAGGAGAATCGAACTGTTTCATCGGAATGTGATACCTCATGTCAGTGCCTCTGGTTTTGAATTAAACCCCTCTTTCAAGACTTGTTTAATAAAGGAGAAGGTCACTTTGAGGAGAAAATAAGATTTGTTTTCCTTCTCCCCACACGCAAAATGCAAGTTAAAATTTTTAGTATCTGTTTTGATTTGAAGAGGTCTATATTTGCAAGTGATTTGCCATAAAGCAAACGCTTGCAATCCCTACTTCAGATTGTTTTAAACAAATTACAGAAGAACTATTGATTAAGGAATAGGCTTCATGAGCTTGGGATTTTATCTCAATCGGAGAGCCCCAGTTTTAATTATACACCTTTTTCTTTCTGAGTTTCTTAAAGCGCAAGACAAAATCGCGCTTACTTCTGAAAAATCTGTGGACTTAATTATAAGCCCATCTAAAGCTTTGAGGTTTATTTTGCTTTTAAATTTAACTTGAATATGAATTTAGAAACAAGATCAGCTACTATACCACATTTGGTAAGACAGGTCTGCGTTGCAGTGTATCTGTACAGTTAAATGATTTGTGCTGTTTTGCACAAATTTCCTGAATTTACTTGAGGTTGGTTATTTTTTGATAAAAATACAAGCCCTACTGGTAATCATTACTTCTGCGTGTTTCAGCATAGCTGTAGATGAGTAGGAAGTGCCTCGAGCTTATTTTTCATCTTGGTTTTTGTTTCCTGTACTACTTCCCCCTCAACCCCCAGCTGTGCAAGGTGTAGGTGCTGGTTGAAACACGTATTGAGTGGCAGCCATGTACCCTGTACGTACCGACTGACCAAGTGTCAACTCTTCAGTCTCTGCACGTGTGTTACTGGTGGGATACTGGCCCTCTCCTGTGGGAGCTGCAAAGTCAGCCCTCTAACTGTCCTAAAAGAATGAGCTGGTCCCATCACTTGGGACATTTTTTTTCTTTTTTAAGGCAGGTTTAATTTTGTGTCCAAATATGGCTTTGTAACTTGCATTTGTCTCATGCTTTGGCCTACTTGAACGAAGGAAATAAAGAATCATGTCCAAAAATGTCTTGATTCTTAAAGAAAAGAAGCCTTGTAGATGAGCAGTACTTTCTTTGAGCTTGAGTCAGAATTGCAAAATGAGTTTTGGGCTGCAAATAATATTTTGCTGTTGCCTTTATTTTAGAATCCTTTTTTAGTAGTGCGTTGCACTTTGGTTTTGTGCATGTCAAGAGTAACGAGTTCTTTCATATCCTCAAAAAGGCTTGGACTCTCTTAAAAGTGCATCCTTGGGAAAATCCTCTCAATTCTGTAGGAGTATATGAGCCAAATAGAGTTAGTCTGGATGGGATAGGTCATGAGAGAAGACCAGACCAATTTTCTCTTGTTTCCCATTTTTGTTGAGGATTGTGGCTGCCTGTGTGAAATCACCACGTGATTTAACATGGAGTAATTCAGAAGTCTGTGCAACTACATGTACTGACGTGAGATTAAAAAAAAACTCCTGCTACTTGATATTTTAACGCTAGACACTAAAAAGTTTTTGCCGACTTTTTTCAGCTTAAAAATCTGAGAAGAAATATCTGTAAATGCCTGGGTGGTGGTGATGATGAAGAACATTCGGTTGCCGTCAGTCTGTCTAACCCCACTGCTTTAGTGGAGCACTAGAAAAACAACGCTGCTTATTCTGTTGTTGTTATTGTATGACTTGACAAAAAAAGAAAAAGGATAGTCAGTGCCAAAATGGAGTCATCTGCTCAGAGGAAGCAGCTTTTTTTTTTCCCCTGCCTTTTAGGAGGATATTATAGAAATGAAACTTGGGGGCAAAAAAAAAGTCCTATAAAAATAATTGCCCACTTTAAGAATTGAATGTCAAATTACAGTGCAGTGCCTCACCTGGTAAGGGAAGCAATGCGAGTACTTGTGGATCTCCTTGCACTATTAAGAAATAGGCACACCTCTCACTCCAAATTCTGTATTAATAGAGCGAACGAACAGTAACACAGCTGCTTCCATAGAAGACGGTGTGAAAGGGCTTTCAGGTTAGTGGAAATGTGGCATCCATGATGGGAGTGCTGTTTTAGTAAGCTTAATTGCCATTTCTAAGTGCTGTTGTGCTGTGTGCTTTGACAGCTGGCTTATATCCACCTGTGCCTTAGTGATGATCCTTAAATATCCTTTAGGACTCAACCAGGGGCATGTGGATTTTGGAGGGGGGAATGCATGCCACTAACGCTCCTCTGATTGACTTCAACATCCTTTCTCAAGCAATCTGAATTTAGGGATCTGCCAAATTAGAGGATGCTATTTTTATCAGTACATTCAGCATAGTTTCAATATCTCCCTCACTGTTTGTCCTTTATCCTTTATATGTTGAAATTTGTTCTTTATCCTTTATATGTTGAAATTTGACTCGGATACTTCCTGTTGAACCACTTCAGGAGCTGCAACATGAGAAATCTATGCTGTTGTACCCATTTGTACTGTAAAGAAAGCAGTGAGCTGCCTTTGAATTAAATGGGATTTTCAGATCTGTCCATTGTTTAAGAAAAAACAAGTTTTGGATTGTTTTAAGAGCAAGCATCTGCCTTGTGAAAAGCAGAACTGGTTTGTATTGTAACAAGTGCTCTTTCAATAAACTATGAAATACTCTTGTAAGTGTCAGACTTGTCTCAGTGAAATGGAAATGAAACTTGATTACAGGCTTGTCCTGATTTTATTTTTTGTCTTGGGGTTGGTATTGTTTTAGCAAAGTTAAAAAGATTTCTTTAATTGTTCTTCAGTCTGGTTCTTGTAAATCTGTCCAGCCTGATCTTTCTGCTGTTATGTGAAAAGCAGCCTACGCAGATTTGTGTCTACTGTCATACAGCTTATTTTAAAAAAATAAATAAAAAAGCGCGCTTTTTATAGCACCAGGGAATTCAAGCCATACTCCTCTTCAGTGCTGCCCCATTGTACAATCTTTTGTGCTGTTTATCTAAATTCTGGAAGGAAATACAGAGCTGGCTGTTCCGTTTATTTGCTTGCTGAAGACAAAAGGAAGTGACGTTTTTGTATACCTAAAATACAGGAGGGAATCACATACCCTACAGTACCTTTACAGACATCACATAGATCCAAAGAATCTAAGTTGTTATGATACAGCGTTCTGCTTAAGAAGCTGGTCTAGTCTGGTCATAAAAAGCCTGGCCTAGTCTAGTGTATGAGTTTGGGGTTTTTTTAAATTGATTTTCTGGGGGGAAAAATGTGATTCTTGTGTGTTTAGAGATTTCCATGCCCCTGGGCAAAATAAACTTTGCATTCCCTTTCTCCACATTCATGGAGCTAATGATTTCAACCAGTTTGAAGGTGTACAGCAATATGCATTGGGTTCCAGGGAGCCTAGGGCATGGACCTTGGGGGCAGCTTCTAGGTGCAGATTTTTTTCTTTTCTGGCAGTTGAGGCACCCTTACATGGGTACTAACAATTATGTGTGTATTATCACTAATCAGATCTGGAAATGTTTACCTGGAGAGCTGACCCATTTCTCAGTAGAGCAAACCAACCCCTTTTACAGTGCAGTCAGTGCACCTGTGTCAACCAACCTGAAATTCATCTTTCATCTGTTGCACAGTGCTAATTATTTTTAAATACTACCATAGTATCAAGTGCCAGGAGGCAATCTTAGTCCTGTTTTTCTGCTTAGGGAAATGGTACCTATTTCTCTTTTTTCATAATGGGAAAACAAACTTCAATTCTTTTACTTAGTTTTAAAAGTAATGTTTATTAGTGTGGAGTCAAAAAGTGTTGGCTTATGTTAAGTGTTTACTTAGGTATTTAAATGTACAGAAGACAAAATTTCTTGGCTCACAAGTCTGAAAATAGAGAAGACAAGAAGCAGGTCTTTGTCTTTGAATGAATTTAATGTGCCTGCGGTTTTCATGCTGGAAGTAGAATTTTCATAGTAGAATGCTCCTGATTTTTGACTATTGCCTCTGCAGCTTTTCACTTTCTCCAAAAGAATCTAATCAAAGATTCTGTTTAAATGCTACTTGAACAGCTTTTAATTTCTTCATTTCTACAATCTAGCTGCTCAAAATGACATCCTCAGGTTACCTACTTGAGACTACAGGAAAATAAATTATTTTGCCCTTCCTTGCATGTAAGAGAAGCTTGTTTTTGTCACTTCGCATCTGACCTGTCGTATCGTGGTTTCAAATGTAATAGCATTATCTACATGGATGGGGGGGTGGGTGTAAAAGATCAGAGAGTGCCTTTATGTTAATGAATTTTTAAGAGTGTGCTGGGTATTTCAGAGCTGTCAGATAAGTCTGAAACTCCTCATTGAGTCTAGAATAGTTTTTTGATGACTCATTACGAATTTCAGAAGGAATACCAAAAGAAAGGATATGTGTTTGTTTTGTCTGTAGTTCTCTTGCTCTCGGGCTGAGGGTTACTTACACTGTACGTGTGTAACCATCTTAGAGTGAATGGAGCAGACACAAGTGAAGAAGAGGAGGCATTTTAGCCAAATAAAATTTCAAGAGGAAATTGGAAAATTAAAACACAGCCCTCATACAAAGGCCCTTATATCTTTAACAGTTCAGCTTTCTCTCCCTAAAGGTCATGGGTGTTGCAGAATTTTCAATATCATGAATTCACTTTCTAAGAGCACAGCTACCATTTTTTAATGCTACCTCCAGGAAATGAGACTTACAAACTTAAAAGAACATACTTTGTGATTATCTCTTTTCTAAATACGATCTAAAGGTCTTTCTGGCTGAACCTGTGTTAAATTTGACGCAATCACATTGTGGCAGTGTTAAGTACTATACTTACTGTATGAAAACAAAGTAATGTAGCTGTTTAGGTGGGATGCTTAAATAGGATGGGAGGAAAGTGTAAAGCTTTCCTTCTGTAGCTTCTTAGACTTAAGAATGCATTGCTGCAAACTGCGCATTGGAGAAGAATTTGAGGGTTTGGGACTGTGGAAGAGGGCGGGTTGGAATACCAGATGAGTGGCTTCAAGAATTCTCCTTAAGAACTCTGGAACGTTCTTAGCGAATTGTTGTTGTGACTCTTGTATAGAAATCTTGAGAAGCCAGTTTAATTTGTGTAATATATGGATTAAAAGGATTATCTTCAAAAAATAGAAACCATTCATGAGGTAAGGCTCCAAGACCAGGAGCACAGGGAATGTGTCTGCTCTGAATACTTTGAATTTGTATTTGTTTTACCAGCAAATAATAAAAGGGTCATTAGGTCTTAGTAGCAGTTATTTCAAGGCATGATTATACTGAACAGGAAGAAAATGCTGTTACACCAGAAGGTATTGTTGAAGTGCTCCTTGTGGGGAAACCTCTGCACAGACTTCTCTGCCCGCTTGCCAGGGCAGTGGCATTTTTTTTCATCTTCTGATATATTAAATACACATGTGAGAGTGTGACACATCCCAAGAGGAAAATCTAATTGAAAACAATGTCTTTTTTTTTTCCTGAAATCTGAAATGAACTTTTTTGTATCAAAAGGCAAACTGGTTGTGTTGTTAATCCTCTGTTTGAGAAAATGAAGGTGAATAATCCTCCTTTTAAATTTATTTCTGTACTTTTCTCTATTTCTGCCTCTTTCCTACCTACCTGATAGTAGCAAGCAGGTTCTTCAAAAAATCCCCTTTTTCCAGCCCTTAGCAAAAAAAACCAACCTAAACTTTTCCCTCTCACAGATACTATGGGCATGTATATCTGATGATTTTAAAGAACAACACTACTATCTTAAAGGTCCCTTCCAACCCAAACTAGTGTATGATTCCATGAATTGTTTTGGCCTCTTCTCTCTTTCCAAGGAGAGATTATACTAAAACAGTAGATGTTGGTATGTGACCTCTACGCATTAATGGAAACATCCTTACATATTTGTTCTCTGTGTCTGTCATTCCACCTGAGGCGTTAAGTCTCTCTTAACTGTTCTCCTTGCTTTTGTCTGTCCTCCTACACGGTATCTCCTCTCTCCCCACAGGACTATGAGAGTAAGCTGCAGGCCTTACAGAAGCAGGTGGAGACACGATCCTTGGCAGCTGAAACAACAGAGGAGGAGGAGGAGGAGGAAGAAGGTGAGTTTGAAGCTAAAAATAATTTGGATATAGCTAAGCCTGAAGGAGCAGTTGCTGTAATATCTCTTGCAATAGATAGAAAACTCACTTTGGAAAGCTGCAAAACACTTCGTAACTTCTTGATCTGTGATCTTCACAGCATAAAGATGTAAAATACCTATTAATATAGTAAATGCCAAATAAACAGTAGATATATATCCCCAAATACAATTGATGCACAAACTAGATTAGTTTAACTAAAGCTTTGGTTTGGTGGTCTTGAATTTGAAGGAATCTACCTCTTCTTGGCACTAAGAGTTCAGATGTCTTAAACCAAAATAACACTCTTGCCTTTGTTTCCTTGTTTTGATTTTGAAATTTCTTTTTTCTCCTTGGTAGGAATTCATGCTGTGACGCATCTGTGTAACTCCGCTTCTGAGCAGTAGATAGAGTTTATTATTCCCATAATACTTGTTTTCATTCCACTGTTTCAGCATTTGGCTTTAAAAATAGTTCATGAATTTAAAATAATAGGAGTAGTATTTATTTTGTTTTCTCTGTTCCAGATTTCCTTATTTGATCATTATATTTCCACTGCTAATGGTGAGCAAGTTTGAATCCAGTTTTTCCTCACTGAATAATAAAAATGGAGGTTTTTGTTTTCTCCTCTTCTCTTCCAGAAAAGGTGTTGAGAACTTGACGACACAGTCAGCAGTAGCATCGGATGTTTAATGGTTTAGAGAAGCAGCTACAGTGTTTGACTTCTCTGTTTCTTTGCTCTTCCTAGTGCCCTGGACACGACATGAGTATGAACTTGCACAATGGGCTTTCAGGAAGTGGAAATTTCACCAGTTTACTTCACTGAGGGACCAACTCTGGGGAAATGCAGTATATCTAAAAGAAGCCAATGCGATCAGTGTAGAGTTAAAGAAAAAGGTAGGGACATGCAGCATAGTTTTTTGAATTTTATGAGTCATCAATTCTAACTGTATAATCCTGCTTTAAATACTCAGAGTTACTTGTAGTCTTTAAAGTTGTATGTCTCTTGCTTATTAGTTTGGGCTTTAAAAAGAGTTCAGAAAATCGTGAGTCTCTTATTCAGACTTCTGGCGGAATGAACAACCCCTGAAAATGTGGTTGATATATTCTCCTCCTCTTCATTTCCCTTATGCTGCTCCTGACAATATCATAAACAGATGTACATGTGCAACTCCCCATGACCCTGTCTTTTCCTGTTTGCTTTTAACTTCATGTGGTCACTCATGTTTGCAAGAGAAGTGGGTGCCGTGGGATGTGCTAAGTCTACAGTTTTCCAGACCTCTACTAGCTGTGACAATAAAGGCAAGATATCTGTACTCAGCTGAAAAATATGGTTTATGCCATTTTGAAACAAACAAAAAAAAAAGTGGCATTAAAAAAACCTTGAATCTGTTCACCGACATGAAAGTCAAACTGGCTTCATGTGTTGCCTTAGGTTAGGTCTCTGTCCCCTTTGCAATGCTGATATTCTGACTTCTCAGAACTAAAGTAATTTTTCTTTTTCCGTTCAGGTGCAGTTTCAATTTGTGCTGCTGACAGACACCCTCTACTCACCACTGCCACCAGAGCTTTTGCCCGCTGAGTTGGATAAGACACGGGACAACAGGCCTTTCCCCCGTACAGTGGTAGCTGTGGAAGTCCAGGATCTGAAGAATGGAGCAACGCATTACTGGTCCTTAGAAAAACTCAAGTATGTAAATATTACCGGAGAAAAAACTTCCTTATATGCAAGGAACTTCACTGAAAAATTCCATCTCTTGCTGTTCATTCCCTGTTGAACTTGGTTTTTCTCTGTGTCCTCCCAAATACCAACTTTCCAGACAGTGTAGTGTGTTTTAAATACCAGCCTTCTAGATTTTTTAAATAGGTGCATTTGTTCTCCAGCATCTTACCTCACCTCCACATTTAATTTTTGTAACTTGAGTTTACATTTTATTTTTTAAACCTAATCACAGCTCATCTCTCTGCATTAATTGTTTTAATATTCCTTTCGCTGCAAGTTTCCTCGCCACCTCCTGTTTTTATATAGCCTAGCAATAGAGGGCATAATTTATAACGAAAAGCTTAAAGAAGATTCTATTTCTATGGAAGCGACACAAATTCTGCCTGTAATCTGAATCATTTTCATCATATTCTTGCAAATAGGCAAAAGACATTTATCTTTTCCCCATTCTCTAAATACCGACTGAAGAACTTTCCACTAATAACTTATAGGCAAAGGATCTTGAAGTGTGAAACACTTCGGTTTTTTTCTTCAATAAGATAAATAAATAAATGAAAGTGTGTAATGGAATCAGTTCACTTTGAATCAAAATGCCAATATTTCTGTAGTGGAATGCAAAAAACTGCCTAAATTACTCAGCGACGTTGTCTGATGCAAAAAAAGGAAACAAAAAGTATGCCAGAATTAGATATGAAAGAAGAATATTTAGAAGTTTGAATGAAATCCAAGATTTACATAAGCTTCTGCAGTGACCTTGCCTTGTGCTTAGTGAGCTTAGCCTACAAAATTTCTCCCAGAATGCCTGATGTGTCAGAGAATTAGTACAGTACCAAACTTAGTGGTACAGGCTCCCTGTTCTTTAAGCTCCCTTTCCTATGTGTAATTTGGTATAGGTGAAGTCAGCGACCCCACTTTGTTGTCTCTGCTTTTTTATTCACTCTCTATTTAATCCTACTTTCTTCTGTGCAGGCAGAGGTTGGACCTGATGCGTGAGATGTATGACAGAGCTGGGGAAATGGCATCGAATACACAGGATGAGAGTGAAAGCACAATGACAGGCAGTGACCCCTTTTACGATCGCTTTCATTGGTTCAAGCTTGTTGGAAGGTATGTGACGATAATCTCAAGTGCCGGTACACTAATAACTCTTGTCAGTTCTGGATGAACTTTGACTTTGCATGTGGTTATAAACTGCATGGCCACTAGTGTTAATTGCGTGTGTTGCCTTTCAGGGATTTCTGGTAGATTTAAAATATAGTGAAGAGCAGAAAATGCTCTTTAGAACGTTGCTGGTTCTGGTGTAACCTTGTAGAATCTGATTTGACTGAATCCTTAGTAAGTTATAAGTTCATTTAAAAAAAATCTAGCCAGCTGAGTTCTATCTCAAGTCACTGGAGCAGAGCTGTGAGAATATGAAGAACACTGGAAACAGAGGGGGGAAAAAAGGCCCAAAGCCTTACTTACATATGTCGTTGAAATAGTTTGGTCACACCGTATGGAAATACCTAGTATCTGATGGGATTCTTTAATATCTCCTGATGTTGACTGCACCTTTAAAATATTTTTATTTACAAAAATGCTACGTTTTGGAAACAAGAATTGTAGCTCTGTTAAATGGATATGCTCTCAATATCTGTACGTTTATCCATGTTTATATTAATTTTTCATTTGCTTTCTGCTCAGTTCAAGGATGCTCTTTTTCCTGACTTTGTTAGCAATCCCTTCCCTTACGTTTCATTCCAGTCCAGATGGTTTGAAGTCTTTGCTTGTTATTCAGGTGGTCTCTGTGCTGATGGCAACAGACGGCTGTTAAATGAAGCATTCTTCTTTCCCCTCACTCTGTTAATTGGTATTCCGTTAACTGATATCTAGCTCCCCCATTTTCCATGGCTGCGTCAATGAGCGTCTTGCTGATCGCACGCCCTCCCCCACTTTCTCCACGGCTGACTCCGACATCACTGAACTGGCTGATGAACAGCAGGATGAGATGGAGGACTTTGATGATGAGGCCTTTGTGGATGATACTGGCTCCGACGTTGGAACTGAGGAGGGATCAGACCTCTTCAATGATGGGCGCGACCCGTTTTACGACCGATCCCCTTGGTTCATTTTAGTGGGAAGGTTGGTGAGGTTACTGTGAGAATGGCCAAAAGGGACCAGCTCTTGCTGTAGGCTGCAACGGCTTTGCCTTGTGCTGCACAGAATATCTGTCAAGCCAGCCAAAATATCTACACATAAATTGGAATTGCCAGAGAACGAGGGTAGTTTAACCTTAAGTTTTAAATTCCCCTATCAGAAGCCATGAAGACCTAAAAAACTGAGAGAGACCTAAATAATAATTGAGGAAAATAAGCCTTAGGTGTGACAATGTGAGTAAATATGTTTCTAGAAACTGTCACAAGATAGACTGGATGTGATTTTGCTTGTGTACAGTATTTAAGCATTATTTATAGGAATGCTCTATTTAGCCATTGCAAGATCACTAAGATAGTATTGTAGTATGTCATTTTCTCCCATAGAAGAGAATTTCAGAGTATGGTGGAAAGTCTTGAAGTCCAATCCAATAAATCCATTTTTTGAAAACTCACTTAAGATCCTATGTGTCTGAAGAGAGAAGTTGGCATGAGGAGAAAGAAGAATGTCCCTTTCTGGATGAGGAAAAGAGTATTCTTTGAGATGATCTGGCTTCTCAGATTATGTATAAGTCTTGGTAGCAAGTATTAACGTTGTGAGAGGTCATCATCATTAAAATTCACTGACTGGTGGTGTTTATCAGCGCTTTCCCCATGCACTATGCTTGATTTTTCTGAAGTAAATTTACTTCTTGTATTTTAGAGTACTATCTATTTTGCCAGTCAAGACACGATTAAGGCATTATCAGACCCCAGTCTGTGGTGTAGACCCTAAGGACAGCAAGTTGCATTAAAAAAAAAAAAAAAGTAGCACTTTGCACTGCTTCTTCACAGATAGGCTTGCTCAAACATGTACCTGATGACACGAAGCAGAAGGATTTTTAGTGACTTTGCTCCTCTCTCTCTTCTGCTCCCGCTCCCCCAGTTATGCTTTTTTGCTTATTTGATCGCTCTGTAAGACAGCCTACTTGTTAAAACAGTAAGGGAGGTGGTTACCATGGGTATTGTAGAAAAGAGGGGGTAAGAAGGGAGGAACAAAGGAGAAAGGAGCAGAGCTTGATTTTAGCCTTTTCTGTGACTGTAAGCAGGGAAGATTTCATGGTCGGGAAGGTGGGATCTTTTTGTAGTTTCCTCAAATGCAGGAAACTTCATTATTCGTGAAAATGAGAGTCTGAGTTTGTTGGTCTTTTATCAAGCTTTTAGATCAGTTTAGCTGTTTTGTCTAACCGTGTTCTTTGTCTTTAGTGGACCTATTTGCAAGCTGTGATTAAAACTTGGAACTTCTTGATCTAGTCTTTGAAACAAAAATCACAGTTACTAAAGATGCAAGGAAGTGCATTAGTGCTCTTTGATCTCTGCGAATTTGTGCTCTTACGTGCAACGTCTGATAAAACGTTTTATAAAATTTAATTCTTGCAGATTAATCTGTTCCACAAGAGTCAGTCTGGGGAAAACCACCTTAACTGGCTTGGAAGTGGTTGTCAGCCAGTTAAGGCATATGTGCACTGTTTGCAGTGGCGAGGACTGCTTTCTTGTAACGGCGCTGGCACTTGCAACGTATTCTCCTGTTGTGCGTGTTCTTTCAGAGCGGGACCTTCAGTGCTTGGGAAAAAGTTGAGCTATTCATCTTCATTTCACAAACTCTTCAGGAAGCACAACACAAGCTGAGCAAATACAGTGTATAATGGAAACAGTTGTGCTTCCTGGCAATTACACAACTTGCTTCCCGTTTCCATGTATTAAAAAGAATACTGAGCTCTGTCTCTCTAGACAGACGTGAAGCTGCAGAGTTAAGGACACTAGCCTGAGCCATGTAAGCTGCATATATTAAGGAACTCCACTTGGGTTGTAAAGCCTATTGAGGAATGAGGCGGCGTTTGTATTATCTCCGAGTAGACAGCTGAATGACTTTTCCCCAGTTGTTGGTTGCTATTCTGTTCTGTTCCTATGCCCGTTCTGTTCTTCTCTTGGGCTGATTCTGTCAGCAGAAAGCTGTTAGGCTGTTCAGAGCCACTGAGTAGAAACTGTTTTGATTCCTCAGTGTCCTCCAGCATGAGAATTCTACTTCTGAACAGTGTGACTTACAAGTATCAGAGGGTATGTCCATCTATGTAGATATTATCTTGAGCACAAGGTAGCATTCAATTTATAACAAAACCAAAATTCTTTAACAGTTTTAACTGTGTACTGTTTTATATGTTAATGGAACATGTTGAACAAAACCAAAATAATTTTTAATATTTTTTGGAGTGGGTCATCAGCAATAATGAGTCCAGGTCATGAATGAAAGGAGGAGAAATTGATCATGTATTTATCCAGCTCCTTGGGCATCACAGTATTTTTTTTTTCTCTGTCTCTTTCTGTGGCTGTCTTTTATTTGTACTGTAACTGTTGAAGAAAAGGAAAAAAAGAGCTGGTCCCTTTAGCCGTCTCTTCTGGCATGCTGGGCTGTCTTTAAGGCTTATTCTATTGAGTGGTGTGACACATCAAACATTTGCTATGTTTTTAAGGGAGGTGGGAGAGGAGTATGGAATATTTTATTTAAATCTCAAATTGATGTGTTTATTTAAAAACCATCCATCATCATTCTAAGTTCTGTTGGTTTTGTTTTGATTTTCAAAAAAACCTTGTGTTTGTTAAATTTAATTTCTAGTTATGTTGTGAGTATGCCATTTTACCTCACCAATCTTTCTGCTAACAGTTCCCCCTCTTTCAGTCTGCTGGGCTAAGGTGCAGGGGGACACTTGCGTATGGGATGTCTGGGGAGCGGGAGTCTTCCCAGATGTGGGAAGAGGAGGAGGATAACCTTAAGATTTCATCCACTCCTAGCTTGGTACTGTCTGGTGATGAAGCAGATGGAATGGCACTGGAAGGCAGTATTGCTGCATGAACTAGCTCTTTTCTGTGTACAGCAAATGTGCTATTACTCTCCATTCTGCAGAAGAGATCCAGCATTTTCCTCACCAAAGAGGAAGCTTAAAACTTTTTGGATTATATGATTTTCTTTCGTTAAGTTAAAATGATTCCAGTGAGCTGATGATGTGACTACATGGAAGGAAGTTGAGGAAGATAAGAAATACATTTTTCTTTGGGATTGTCATTTTACTGTGGTGACAAAATTGTAGTTGCTAGTAAACCTGAATGCTTTGGCTGTCATATGTTGAACAGCAGCTTCAGAACTTTAGCCATGCAAATAAAAATATATTTTTATTTTTCATGCGGTAAATGCTTTTGCATTCCACTAGTTTGGCTTTGAAGTAGGACGGCTGCTGTAATGACTGCCTCTATTAGTGAAACTGTCTCTTACTGTATACATACCAATGCGAGGCTATTTAGATTCCTTTCTGCTGGGGGAAAGGTGTCTGTTCTCCCTAGCTTGAAATGTGGTTTTCAAACTGCTTGTGTTTTTCATGTTGAGCATACAAAAACATGCCTTCCAGAGCTCCATCCCTGGTCCAGTCCAAGTGAACGATTCCAGTTTGTTAGTGTGGGGGACTGTTTTCTTGTATGGTGGGATGCTGCTGTCTCAAATGAGTACAACGTGAAATTTCAAAGCTAAGAATGAAAATGCTTTCTTAGAGGAAAAAAATACTCAACTTCCCATTTTGTTACTTTAAATTTAGTCTCTTCTCCCTTCCCCGCTTTATCAGTGCTTACCTCACTTTGGAGCAGACTGAAAAGGAATTAGACCCTAATCTTAGTCAAGTGTTATGTTGCAGTTGTTTTTTTGTTGTTGTATAGTTTTCTTCATGTTTTGTTTTGTTACTTTTAGCCATATTAATCATTCTCTTCTCTGTTGCATTTTGTCGCCACTTTGGTTTTTAGTAGTGTTATTTTTGTCTCTTTGGTTCACAACTGACACCTGTTTGACTACCTTGTCATTTCAAGATCATTCATTCATCCTGGGAACAGGCGTATGAACCCAAGGAGAAACACGTACCTTTTCTAACTTTGGTCCTTAGCTGTGCGTCACAGGGAGTTGAGTTCAGATCAGTCTTGCTGTGTTCACAGAACAAATCCTGCAGCTGATGTCTCCGGACAGAGGCAGTGAACATCTTCATTTTTCTCTCAGTCCTCTTTTGTCATGCAGGACTTCCATATGAATATTAAACTACAACAGTTACAGATTTGAGGAATTAATTATACTTAATAATAAAGACTAAAAGACTAAAAGGATTGCAAGAAGGAAATCCAGATAAGCAAATGGCTGGTGTTTAGTATAATTTAATATGCATAAATTGATAATAATTACATATATAATTGGTTAGTCACTGTAGTCTAACTTTTAATTAAAAATCTATACAATAAAAGTTGTGAAGTTTATTTTTCCAAAAGAAACCCTGCTGGTATATAACTTTAAAAGTTAGTGCATGGCAGGATCATCCAGTACTGGGCCTAAATGCTGCTTTTCCTGTTCTAAACTAGTACAAATTTCTACATGATTGCTCTAGAGTACTATTGTGGTGATTTATTGTTTGGGGGGGTGGGGAGTGTGTGTTTTGTTTTTTAAAAGAAACAAATATATTACTCCTAAATATACTTACCTGTGAAGACTATGAGTCTTCCACTATCCGTACACTCAGTGAACCTTCCAATAAACCTAAGAGATGACTTACAGTTTATTGGGTATTTCTAATTACCCTGTATACAGTGTTATCAAACGTGTGTAGAAGAGAGAAAACATTCAGTCAATCTGTTTTGAAGAGTGTTTTTATATGTTCAGTAAAATATTTGAGGCTGTGTGAACACAGTAGATAAATTCCCTTTTAATTTAGCACTTCAAACTACACTCATGGGGTGGAAAACTCAACAATTCTTTACAATCAGTAGTTTCTTAGTAGACTTCTGCCATCTTGCTAACAGCTCCGAATACAACTGTAGTGCCTCTAAAATGACCTTTTATAAAGCCATCATCTTAAATTGTCTCCTTCGTATGTTTTGTAACTCACTTATATAAGCCCTGTGTCTCCAATGTAGTCTGATGTAGAGTGTTTTGTAGCTTCACTTAGCTTTGACAGTGTGAAGAGCCCTGTGTGGACAATACAGACTCGTGACTGCAGTGCAGGTCTGATAGATGGAATAAAGTAGACTGAAGATTTGAATGTCCCATTAGCCAACCAAATATTGCAGTCGGGTTTTGCAGATGATTGCCTAATGCTGTTTGTGTTTGCTTTCCTTCCAGAGCATTTGTATACCTGAGCAATCTACTCTACCCGGTGCCTCTTATTCACAGAGTAGCTGTTGTTAGCGAGAAAGGAGAAGTACGAGGATTTCTGCGAGTAGCAGTGCAAGCTATAGCAGGTGAGATTCTCTGACAGCTTTATATTGCGACTCTTCGGTACACTGTGAATAGCCACAGCTTTAAAAAACAGGCAAGCAAATCAAATCTGAGCAATTTTAGTGTTGCGAAGAATCTTGTTCTTTATTGTTAATTTGCTTTTAATTTTTTTTCATTGGTGTGAATCATATGGACCAAACATGAATAAATCTTGAAATAATGCTACTGATCAGAAGCTTTTAAAATGGTGATGTTGACTGCTGAAGTTTACACCTGGCAACTAATGCAACAGTGCTTTTCAAGAGAGTGGAAGGGCTAACTGGTGCCAGTAAGTCTAAAAACTAAAAATAAAGCAAAGGTTTTCTTTCTGGCACTCAGTATAAACAGTGGACAAGCATATATGCAAGTTTGATAGTTGTGATGACTCACAGAAAAGTTAAATGTACCATGTGTTTGCTCTTCTCAAACTATCCTGTTAAATAACACGCAAAAACATGCTCCTCTGTTCTCTGGCTGAATAGCATGTGAAGAAGTTCCTGAACTGATGGTTTTCAGCACAGTATAAACAGAAATCAGCGATTTTCCATTTCATTGCCTCACTAAAATGTGTTGAGACTTAGAAGCTGCTTTAACATACTATTTAATCTCCAGCAATTATCAACTCTTCAGAAGATAAGGGTAGCTGTATGGGGATGGTAACTGCTTCAGACAGTTTTGAACTGCTATTGTCTGTGTGCCAGAGCTTAACCGCAGTCTGCTAGTCAGCTGCGAATATTTTATATTTCTCCAGTATGGGGTGAGCTAGTTGAGTTTTACTGTTGGTAGTTAGCCCTGTTTTATCCATGCTGGTGAGAGCCCAAATACTTCCTATAATTTGTCTTTTCTAGCAGTGGCTAACTGCCAACATTTCTTTATTGTTTAGGTAGGGTAACCCTGGAAATTTCACTCTCCATGGGAACATATAATGAAATCTCAGACTCTGAAGATGTGTGAGAATCACTCTGGCAGGGACTGAAACAGCAAGTGAAATAAAATCTATTTTAATGTGTACAAAAGTCTCATTTCTAGCTTGGTTTGGTCTCCTTAGCATTGACCAAATATTTCCAAAAAATATTCTATTTATCCATACAAATTTATCCATTACCATGACTAATAGAAATTGAACAGGTAACATCTCTTGAAAAAGGGCCATGGCATTATTTGGTCCCCAAGCAAAGTTTCAGAACACATTCTGAGTCGTGGAATTTCTCCTGCAAGCATGCATTTAATATGGAGAAAAAAAATAAAAATCTGGCGTTTAACCAGGCTGCGTTGTTGTTACTCTCCACAAAGAGGAGGAGGCTAAATGGACAGAATGTATGGACAGAACTGGCTTTCACACTTACAGCATGTACTTGTGAAGCTTTGTTAGACTGACTGCTTTAGTTAATGGCTACAGAATTTTAGGTGCCAGTTTAAATCTATGTAAGGTCATTGCATTGTGGTATGTTAATTTGCCTCAGATATAATAATCAGAAGTAAATAAATGATCAAAATTAGTACTAAAGTTGTTTTGCATTCAAAATTCTCTAAAGTTAATTATATTCATGATGAAACTTCATAGCTTGTCTTGTTTTCTTGCACTTGAGTTCATGATGGATAGATTTCTGCTATGATTTTTCCCAGCACTTATTCTAATCTGTTATTGGATGACTGGAACCAGGCCTCTTCTGCTTTACACACTGGTTTCCATAGTAATCAGAATTTCCAGTTAGTTAACTCCGAGGGTTTTTCCTCTCTCCTCCCCATCATTTTTTTTTTTTTCTTTTCCTGTTTTTTAGCTGATGAGGAAGCCCCAGATTATGGATCTGGTATTCGACAGTCTGGCACAGCTAAGATTTCATTTGACAATGAATATTTTGATAAGGTAAGAAGTCTTAACATTGAGTTAGGTTTCTTTGAGTGCAGTTGTTTGTGCTTCTAAATAAAAAATAGGGGGGAAGAAGGGGAAACTGCAGAAGTTTGTTATATACAACTTCATTTAATTTTTCCAGAGTGATTTTTCTTCAGTTGCGATGACTCGGTCTGGACTGTCACTGGAAGAATTAAGAATTGTGGAAGGGCAAGGACAGAATTCAGAGGTTACCACTCCTCCAGAGGAGATCAACAGAACGAATGAGTTAGGTAAGCAAGAAATATGTGTTAGTTTTGGAGACTTTAGGGAAATCTGGGACACTTTCAGTCAGTTGACAGAAAGGGGTTCTGAGTGTCCTTCAAGAATATGATAGGTAGGGAGAGGTGTAACTGATGGGTTGCATATGAAAGGTGCTGGAGTTACTCATTTGAAGAACTGTGCAGAAAAACTGTTCCTAGGTATTTGGAGCTTGTGATTATCAGCAAATTATTTGGGCTCAGAAGGAAAACAAAGTGTGATAGGAATAAACTGTTGCCTGAAGGAATATTTTTAAGAAAAGACAGGATAAAGAAAAAAGAAAAATAGAAAAAGTGATGCCATGCGTGATGTTTGTGTCTCCCTAAGACTTGAAGTCAGCCACTTTGGATGGAAAGATGACTATGGAAGGATTCACTGAGGAAATTGGTGATCACTTGAAACTGGGTAGTGTGTTCACCTTCCGCGTGACAGTGCTACAGGCCAGCGGCATCCTTCCTGAATATGCAGATATTTTCTGCCAGTTCAAGTAAGAACTTGTCCTTATTTACATTAGGCAATGAATGGTTTGATAGAGAGTGCAAATAATGGTGGGCAGTGGAGGGTTTAATCGAGAGCTTTTCAAATCAGTGGCAGTGTGGTATCACAGAGGAAAACACCTTGTCAGTCACTGGAATTCCTGTTGCAAGCAGTACGTGCTTTGTGTTAATATGGTGTGAAGGAATAAAGTTTTGCAGAAAGGATCTGGTTACAGATATCTTAAGCTTTTGCTTGATAATAGCTTTTAATGTGAAAAAAATTGGTATTAGATTTATTAGAATGTACGTATGCTCGGGTGGAATGAAAGCTATGTGAATCTTGAGTACCTCAGTAGCTCTCCAGTGAAACTGTTCTTTGGCTTAGTTTCTTAAGAAAGAGTATGAAAAATGGGAGTAATAAAGACACAAAATAAGTACAGGAATCGTGGTCCCAAAGACTAGGGTATACCTAGCTTTAGGCCATTGCTCAACTCCCTGTAAAGTTCTAGTGGAATAAATTTATGGATTTCACTTCAGTGGTGGGTTCACAGCGCAGCGATCTTCACTAAACCGTTCTGTGGTGTCTTATTTTTGGTTTGTTTTTTGTTTTGAAGCTTTTTACATCGGCATGATGAAGCTTTCTCAACAGAACCTCTCAAAAACAATGGTCGAGGGACTCCCCTTGGGTTTTATCACGTTCAGAATGTAAGTAAAACTTCACGTGCATAGTAAGTGCCTGTTTTAGCACTGAGAGTTGTTATTAAGACTAGACAGTAGGAGAAGTGATTGGGTGAATGATGTAATCCCTAATGGACAAAAAAAATACAGAGTGATTCTGTGTGGCAGATTTAACTCTTCTGTTTCACCTCTGCTTCCTGCCTTTGAATTTTCTGTTTCCTTTCCAGGATGTTCAATGAAAGCAGTCTATTAGAATTCAGGAAATAAAATATTTGTGAATAGCAGTGCCCATGATCTCAGATGAACTGAATATATCTATTTTTATGAACTGCGTAATCCTTTGGTTACATGTAGCTTCCTATTCTACTTAAAATGCCTGATATTGAGGCTTTCATTTTCTCCTCTACTGGAGAGTGAAATTAATGCTTAAACCAAAAAGGAATGCAGTTGCTTTTATTGCAATTGGTGCTAAACCGTATGAAAAAGATACAGACTCCTAAAATTCAGACTTACCAGATTTCCTTTTTGTATGTCTCATTTTCTTTCCTTACTTTGCCTGATAGATTGCTGTGGAAGTGACGGAATCATTTGTGGAGTACATCAAAACAAAGCCTATTGTGTTTGAAGTCTTTGGACATTATCAGCAGCATCCTCTCCATCTGCAAGGACAGGATCTCAACAGGTATCGTTCACTATTCTGGCACAAAGGCTTTGTGATCACGCTCAGGTCAGCTCTGTGGTTCAGACAATGCTCTTTCATATTCCTCAAATTATCCAGCCGCACCCTCAGGAGTGGGATTCCTGACTGAAGTAGGAGTGCAGGCAGAGGCCTATTTACCTGATGTTGTACGTTTTGTTAGTGAGGGATGGAATTGTTCTACCAGCTCAAACATGGAAAGCTGTTTTGCCAATAAAGCTGTATCCACCCTACAAACACTCTGGTGGTAGAATATTGTATGTATTGAAGAGAAGATTAGGGGGGAAACAAAAGGCGCTCAACCTTTTGACATACTAGTGCCAAAGTTGCCGAGCATTTGAATTTTTGGTATCAGGGAAAGGACCCCTAGTCCTCATAGTCATCTTCAGAGCTTAAGGGGAGAGGCTATTGTCTGGGCTGCTTGGCCTGGTTAGCTCTCCCACTGAAGGCGGCAGCTGCAAAGAGGAAACACATGCTGGTTTTAAGAGGAAATGCCAGCTGAGGCTTGTTCCTTTCCCTTAAGTTATTTTGGGAAATGCCTGTAACCTATTTAAATTTTCAGTGCAAAGTCGGGGTACAGCAGTTGGAAATCACAAATTTTTTTTATTTTATTTTTTACTGACAGCTAGGATTAAGTAAGTTAGAAAAGAAAAAGGGCATAAGTTAGTCTGAGAAGTGCTGAGTCCAGTTGTTTTCCTGAGAGGTGATATTTACCTGTCTTCATGGTATTGTAAGTATATTTTTAGGGACAAAAATGGATGGAAGGACTGTACTGAGGGTGTGTGTATACATACATGCATGTGTGTGTATTTGTATATATTTTTTTTATGTTTAGCTGCCTCTATATTGATAACTCTTTTCATTTCTCTGTAGCCCACCACAGCCTTCCCGAAGATTCTTCCCTCCTCCTATGCCACTTTCAAAGCCAGGTGAGAACAGTTCTCAAATTATATTTGCTACTGAAAAGGTTGAAGTATATTCCTAAGCTGTTCAGGACACCAAGAAACGAAATGGAATGAACGTTGCAAAGGGCGTTGGATCTCTCTTTGCTGGCTCTTCCTTTTTATGTGTTCTTTTCAACCTCCTCTTGCAGGAAGTGCTTCTTGGTTCATTACAGGGTAGCATTACATTCCTGAGGTGTTGACCATATTCCATGAGATCTGGCTATATCTGTTTATGTGCTTACTGAGCACTTGACTGGAAACTTGCTAATTCATTAACCACTTCATCTTTTTGCTCTCTAACATTCTTGTTTAGTGAGTCAGTCTTGTTGAAATGATCCTTGGTTTTCTTTGCTTAATTATAATAATGCATGCTGAACTCTTTTTGTGGTTTTTTCCATTTCACCTTTTAATTTCCTCCTTCTCCAGCTTTTTCTCAGCTGCCTGTTTCTACCATCCTTTTTCTTGTGTGTGTTCCATTCCGTTTGCAGACCATGAAAGAAAAATTGAGTTGATTAGGTATCTTATGTCTGGCTATGTAAACGTGCATGTGCTGAACACGCTATCCGAGCATGCCAACGTGCTTGCATCCTCTGCTGTGGCTGCTTTCCAGGACGGAGCTGACCAGCTGCCACCTTTTCTCTTTCTGCCTATTCCCAGTTGTCAGAGTGAGCGGGCTCCTAAACGAGATGGTTAGTAGCCAAACCTGATCTATGGTAGATGTAGAAGTAGTTCCAAAACATACCTCAAAATCCCTTTTTTTTCTTAGCTTTATCATGTAGAAACTAGAAACTGCCATGGTTGTGGTCACAGAAGGATGATACTATGCTTAAGTTTAGGGCTATTCTAGAGTGTACCATATCAAAAGTGTGCTAGGTACCACAGATTTTTTTCTGTGTCACTGGATCTATTCCCTGAAACTTCCTGGACCTCTGATTTTTTTTTTGTGTGTTCTGTACATAGTTTTGTGAGTTTGGGACGAGAGATGCTGCGTATGAAAAAATAGCCGTAGAGCAAAGGTTCTGTTGTGTTCTATATAGGTTTTCTTTTTACTCAACTTTTTTTTTTTTTTTACCACGAACAGGGCTATTCATCACTTACATTTTTATTTTGTTTTATTACAAAAAAAAAACCAAAAAAGACACGCTGGTTGTTAATTATGCCAGTGCAAGTCCATGAGAACTTTGAGTTCATGTTTAGTTCGGCTTTCATGTTTAGTTAAATGTGTCTTTCTGTTGTTTTCATCTTCTAGAGCTTTTGAGTTTCTCTGCTTAGCAGTAAACTTGAGTGACTTGGTGTGTTTGGTGTTCCTCTTGCTGTCAGCAGCATTGAGTCCAGCTGTAACGAGTCCACGTGCAGCTACATGATGTGATGGGTATAAGAGAGTGACTACCCTGAGTAATGAATGGGAAGAGTGAACGGTGTCACTGAAGCTTGCTGTCTGGCGTGATGGAGCTGTAGTGCCCTAAATAACTGATTCTTGTAAATTCTGTCACTCTGGGGTAGCTGCTGTTTTACCCAGAAAAGAGACAGAATTCATGTTGTTTTTTTTCCAAAAAGATTATACAGGCACACCTAGAAGGACCTTTTCTTAACTGGGGCCTGTTTCGCCCTTCCAGAGCATGGGAAATTAAGTCATGGTGGAAGCTGAAGGATACACAGAGGTGTGACAATAGAAGAACCTAAAGAACACTTGAGCAAGGGAAGAATGGGGCTTGAGAGGCTAGAGGGGAGAATAATTATTTGACTTAATAAAAGCAATGAGGTTAGTATGGGAAAGGAGGGGGAAAAAAATGGAAAAACACTTGCAGAGTTACAAAAACACCCGTCAGAGTACACAGGAATTAAGCTTTTAAAATGTTCCTGTTTACAAAAATGCAATGAATGAACAGATAAAAGAAGTCACCTAGCAATGGCTAAAAGTTGTGATGTAAGTATGTGTGAAGGAATATCAGGTTATTTCTAGAATTTCAGTTTTCCTATTATTTTTTTAACATGTTTTAACATGTATTGAAGGAATTGGGATCTGGCCGCTAGTTATTACTAATATCAAACATAAAGAGCCCAGAAACATACTTGGGCAGGATTATGGCACTGGATTAAGTTTGGTTTGACCTTTCTGCATACACATTCTCTTAGCTAAACAGGTACAGGAGACTAGCAGTTTCTTAAGATGAAGAAGCGAAGACCAAAGTTTTACGTTCTTGATTTATTTTTTTTTCTTGTGTGGGGAAGGGGAAATGTACTTTATGGGTGAGTAATGGTGCAGGTGAACAGACCTACGCAATTCTAAATCACAAACTGTTAAGCCATAAAGTAACTCACGCACATTTGAGGAAACTCTTTCTGTGGATCTAGAGAGACTGCACATTTCTACAAGCTTTTTGGATACACTTTTGTTTTGTTATTTAACTTTTTTCTTTTAAATCTAGTAACTTAGATCTAAAACCCCAACACTTTGAGAAATACTAATTGCTGTAAGCAACATCATTTTTCATGGAAAATGATGTGGACTGCATATGTACATAGAACACACAGGATCACTGAAATGACATGTTTGTGTCAGCCCTAGAGTAAGCTTTACTTGTTCAGTCTTTGTAAACCATTCTTTCTTTTTTTTTCCTCCTTTTTTTTTCTTTTTTATTTTTTTTTCCTTTCTTTAAGTGCCAGCTACAAAGCTCAATACTATGAGCAAACCCAGCTTGGGCCAGAGTGTGAGCAAATATGACCTCCTTGTGTGGTTTGAGATCAGTGAATTGGAGCCAACAGGGGAGTAAGTCACATATTAATCTTTTATGTTTTAAGAACAGTGGTTTATGGGAGTTTGCTCTTTTACCTTTTGTTCTGTTCAGACAAGGTAGATGTTTAGCAATCATTATTGGGTGGTGGCCTGGCTTATGTCAGCCTGGGGTTTGACTGGTTTGTAGCGACTGGGTGTAAATTCTGCTGGCATTTGCTGTCCCCATTGGAAAGGACTTATGAGAGGGAATGACATTCTTTCACGCTGGAAGTAATCTTTCCACTCTGAAAGCTGAACAGGTGCTGGGAAAACTTATCCTATATAGGCTGCGGCTTTAGACTCTTTGGGTCACTAGAGAATTTATGCTCTGGCAGTCATATAGCGGGCCCTGTTTTATGTTCACCTCGGCTACAGAGAAGGTTTTGCCCTGGCGGATCTTTAGGGATTATGTTGAGAAAGGAGTTCCACAGAGTTTTCCAGAAGTGCTGGAAGTACAGTATGTGATACTTCTATATTTACTTCTATACTTCTATATTTCACTGCTACTGTGGTCCAATAAAGAGTCCAGTTCAAGAGTCAATAGAAACACTCTTACTTCTTCAGATTTTCTATGGTGAGGTGACTGTTGGCAGCAGAATACAAAGTAAGGTTGCTGTCCCTGTGTATCTTTCTGGGCTGTTGATTTCACTGTCTCACACAGGTATATTCCTGCTATTGTGGACCACACTGGAGGCCTGCCCTGTCAGGGGACGTTCCTGCTTCACCAGGTACTAATGAAGGCTGTAGACCAGCAAGTTTCATCTCTGGGGGGAAACTAGAATGCTAACAACTGGATATTGCATCTTTCATGTCTTCTTTCCCACACAGCTGTCTAATGATAGCTGTAGGGTCAGTCATCTTTTAGTCTGTACTTAGTCTGTTTGCTCTGGGCTAGGAGGAGAATATGTTTGGCCCCTAGTATCTTGCTTTTTCCTTTGCTTATCAACATGCATCCCAGTCATGATAGATTAAAGCCTTTTAAAAAGCAGGAACCTTTGGGATCAGATTTGTGCCTTCAGTGTTCTCCAGCGTCTCTGCCAAGGACGCAGAAGGATCATGGGGACTCGACTTTCATTGGTTGTCACTGTGTGTGGCTACAAGGCAGATCTGCAACATGACTGTGTCTCAGTGCATTTTAAATGCCTGTAATAATACTTAATAATAATTTGTCTTTAGCTAGATTTTAAAGATAATCCTAGTTAAATATTGTTTATAGGTTTATGTTATGCTTTTTCTACTCACAAATTTTAAGTTCCTTTTCATAGTTTACCTGTGACTTGCGTTTCCTCTCTTTCTTAAACTGATTGGAACAGGTCTTATAACTTAGGAATAATGGTTGTATTCCAGTAATTTCCTTAAAAACAAAACAAAACATGCCCCCCCCCCGCCCCGCAAAAACCCTGTTAAAAACATTACTCAGTTCTGAATTTACTAATGTCCTCACCAGCACCTGGGGAATTTTTCTTTTTCAGAAGTAATGTTTAGTCTGCAATTTTACATTCTTCCCAGCTATTACAGACTTTTAATATGTTTTGATGCGTAACAGTCATGTGACAAAGGAGGAGAATATCTGCACGAGTAGTTGCTGTTTTCTAGTAACCTCTTTCGGTGTATATACACTTTTTATTTCTGTGTATATACACTTTAAGTATAACATAAATACATAAGCACACATTACCCAAGTGTTTGCTTGTTTCTGTGGCCAACTCTGATATATCCCAGGGACCACACATTATCTTCTTCCAGATCATAGCAACAGCTTGAAAACCTCTGCCTTTGTGGAGTGAGGAGGGAGAAGTGTAACTTCTTGTAAACATGTGAATAAGATGTTTGTTTGCAGTTACAGACTAATTTAAAGGATCTTGTTTGCTGCATTTTTGCAGTATAACTGCAAAATAGATGATGGTAGTGTGTGTGTATGAATACTTAACGAGTGTTTTGGTTTCAAACTCTACCAGGGAATCCAGCGTAGAATCACAGTCACCATTATCCATGAGAAGGGGAGTGAGTTGCACTGGAAGGATGTGCGAGAGCTGGTTGTTGGTGAGTATATTATTTTGCACGTTAATATGTAAGGAAGAAAAAGTACTAATGGTAATTTCTCCTGTGTCGGATCTTTGAGTATTGACTGTGAGAGAAGGATTTAGAAAAAGATCCAGAGGAAGAACTTGAGTTTTGCAACTTCCACTTACAGCTGCTTGTTAATCACATAGTCTGAAATGATATTTGGGAAAACAAATTCCTTCTGTGTTTCAGGTTTAGTTTTAATTGATTCCCCCTCCTACCCTTTTCAGGACGTATAAGAAATAAAGCAGAGGTAGATGAAGCTGCTGTGGATGCTATTCTGTCTTTGAATATTATCTCTGCAAAATACCTGAAGTCTTCTCACAGCTCCAATAGGTAAGTGAATAAAGTGAGTACTCTAGCAGGAACCTAAAATTTCTTTGACCTGACGTATTGTTAGGATGTTTGGAAAGTTGGGAATGTTGCTGATTATTAAATGTAGAATTCCATGGGCACAGGGCACACAGATAAAGAATGAACTGTAAATGAATTATGAATTCTTGCTAAAGCTGAAGTCCATTGGTCTACATGGAGTATTTCTTGATAACGCCATTGAGTTACTTTCCATTTGTAAGCACTATTAAGGGAGGATGGAAACGAACAGCTTAAGGGAGTCTCAAAATTTAACCCCGAACTTTTAATCTAACATCAAGGTTTGTTGCTCAAATACAGCATTGACGTACAAAGGTGATCTGTGGAATATATTTATGGGTGTGTACATATCTATATTATTTCTGGAACAAGCATGTGACAACTTAAACAAAAGCCACGCTTTGTAAATTCATAAATTATTAAATTTCATAATTTGTGGATTTATACAGATGTATCATAAATTGACTCCAGTTCTAATACGGGGGTATCTGTTCCGTGTACCTGCAGTCGTGTAGGCAACAGCAGGGCCCCTGTCTGAGAGCTTTCTGGCTGCATGGATCCTCCTCATAAGGGTGCGTCGCTGGAAAGATCAGTCAGACTCCAACTTGTTTTCCCTCCAGTGTCTGCAACAAAGGGCAGTGAAGCAGAATGCTGCATTGCCGGCACAGCCTCTCCCTACTCTGACATCAGCCAAGTCACTTGACCATGCTGTGGCTCTGTTTAGCTGGTGCAAAGCAGGAATATCTCTGAAATTTAACTCTGAATGAGTGTTTGTGGAGGGGAGGGGGTTGTTTTGGAGCCCATCTCTGGTGCAGCTGCCGAATGCTGGAGGCGGCATCCTTGCCGGCGCTGAAATGGCTTCTTCCTTCTCCATTAGGGGCTGGGACTTTGAAACAGCACTGCGGTATTAAAGGTGGATTCAGGCCACCGCTCCTACCAACTGAATGTCTTCCTGCCACCTAGTGTCTGTAAATGCACACAGTGACAGGTTTTTTTAGCAGTTGTTCTTCACCTCCTGCTGAGAAGTGGGTATTTTACTTGTAATGTATTTGAATTAATGGATCAGTGTAAGTGGAACGCAGGGGGACTGTTTCTAGTTTCCAGTCTGATACTATTGGATTTGCAGTTGGAAAGCTGTATACTTTCTGTTGTCTAGCAATTTCAAGGATTTCCTGTGTAGCTCTGTGGTTTTCTATTAGGTGGGCCACTTGGGTGAACGATGAGTGTGAGTGAAGTGAAGCTGTTGACCGTCTTCTACTGAAATGCCAAAGTTTAAGTTGTGGCATGAGTGGATGGCAGGGTGGTGGAGTGGGACTGAAGCCCTAGTAAGGGATATATCTTATGTTTGCCCATTGTCTGCAGACGTGTTTTCTGGTTGATGTGGCTTTTTTGTTTGTTGGTTCGCTTTTTAAGTCCACTTGTTCTGTTCCTCTCAGCTGTTGCTTTTCTGTTCTGCTTTTGGCTGCACTAACTGAAGCTCTTTCTATGTTTTTACAGGCTCTTTCTTGATAAGGATATGCCTAGGTATTTTCTGTTTGCTTCCTTTGTACATAAAGATTCTTGAAAATAGAACGCTTTATGTCTCATTTGTATTGCTGCCACTTCCCGTCTAGCCTTTACTGAATTCTGTTAGCGTGCCTCTTAGCCCTTCCAGAAGTAGTATCCCTCCTCCTCCTTTGTGTCACAGGTTTATTCAGGTACAATTCAGTGGGGGACTGTTAATCTTTCCTTCACACGTAAGAGCGAGCTTCCTTCATTCAGTCTTTCTGATTCTCAAAATGTGCCATCAGAATATAGTCCCTGTTTGTAGTCCTTGCTATTTTCTTCCTTTGTTCTGTATCAAAGAACTAAATTTGGAATTTCTTAATGTCTCTGACTCTGTAACGCTTGCCACGTTTGAAGTACCAAGTCAAGGACTGAATGATTAGCTTACTTGAAATTCCAGCTCAGGATTGCACTGAACAAAAAGCTGTGTCTGCCATGTGACTGGCATTCAACCTCTGTTCTTAGGTTGGATTTGCATATAAAATTTAACCATGTGGTTGCTACTTCTTAGTTTACCAGTTGGCAGAGAAGTGAGACGTGTAGTAGCTGCTCAGACTGGGTTTCTCTTTCACCTTCCAGACTGGATCGCAGCCGAGAGTGCTGGCTGCACAATCTGGGGCAATTTGCGCTCTGCTTTCTGTGTTCTGCCCATTTGAAAAAGACAAGACTCCCAAGTCTTCAGTGCTGTCAATTCACCACCTTTCACTAATGCTAAAACCCACTTAAAAATCAGTTCTAACTATACATTGGTGCTTTTAACCTGTTTCTCCTCTCTTCGTGCTTTTATTGTTCTGTGCTCCGTTTTCCTCCTTGTGCTATTGGCTATGCTAAAAGAAGTTTGCTCGCTTCTGGTTTTTGTCTCCCTCTATAACTATTCTAGCAAGTTCTGGTTTGGACAGGCAAAGCTGTATGTATTTAACTTCCCGGCTAGACAAAATCCAGTAGAGCAACTGTCTCGAAAGCTATACTTGACTTCAACTTGGTGTTCATCTAAAAATCATCATGTTGCTTAAGAGGGGCGTTTTGTTTTGCACTGATGAACATTTACACCTGTGTGCTCTCTTCATGAGAAGTCATGTTTGGCAAATGGTACAGAGCTGATTCGGCGGCTTTCCCATGTGTGTGAACCAGGTTTTACTACTTTTCCACCCAGATGGTAGCTCTGGAGCTTACTAAAAGTTTAAAAAAGTTGCTCCCATAACTAAGACATGAGGAAAGATTAAAACATTGGGACTCAACACAGATTTGTAAAGGATTAGAGGACAACCTGTGTTGTTTGCCTAATCTAACTCAAGTAAGGATTATTACATTACAGTGCTTTTAAAGTTACCAATATTTTATCCTATAAATATGTTTCTCTGCAGCATTTTTAATAGAAGCAAGACACTTAGAAGTAATTTCTTCAGTATGCTACTTCAAATGCAAACTGTATTTAGCAATATTCGCAAATTATATTACTTGACTCTGCACAGTTCACAGTGTCTCAATGTATTAGCTCAGAATTGTGTAACTGGTATCAGGAAAAGGGAATTCTTGGGAATGCTATTTGAGATCAGAACTTCTTGTTTCCAATATGTCTGCTTTTAGGCTGTTTCATGTTTCATTTTGTTTCGGTTTTTGTTATTTCTTTCTTAGACCCCCACCTTGCTTTTTGTCATTTGTCTATGGTCTCAATTCCTATTTGTCTGAGTTGGCCTTGGGCATTAGTACAGAAGCTCTTTAGAGACAGAACTTGTTTAAAACAATGAACAACTTTCTTGCTTTTAGTACCACATCATTTGGACTCAGATGGAAAATCTCAACAACAAGGGGATTTGGGAGGGAAATTATGTGGAGGTGATGAAAAAGTAATACCTTCTCTTTTTTTATCAGTGTAGAAAAGCATGCTGTATTCCTGAATAAGGGTATAGGACTTCTTTCCAAAGGAACCCATGTGAAATCAGTCTCTCTGAGAAAGGAGAAAGCTCGTTTCCCCGAGCCCCTGTTAGAGAGCAGAGTGTGTAATGGTGACTCTAGGTCTGATGATTTAGCTGTCCTGTGTATGGTGCTGTCTCACTTTTTACTTGAACAGATGATCTTTCCTGATTGATGGAGTAGAACTGTGGGAGCCTTCAGGTCCTTTCTTTCCATGTACCAAACTGAAGAAACTTCTTACAAAAGTTTGTGGTAGATCTGCAATTTTTTACTTGAAGCTAGTAGGGACATAGAGAGAAATCTTTACCACTTGAATGTAGGACTTAGCCCTACCTACTAAGCCCTACCTTAGCAAATCATTCTGAGGAAAAAACCAGGAGCTGCTGGTTTTATGAGACTGAGTATCAGAGGGATCTCTTCTGTTGCTATGTTAATCCTAAAATGTGGTGTGGAATGAGTGTTGCTTATAAAAAAAGTATCTTCCCATGCACTTTGGTGGTCCAGCTGGGCTGAATTGTACATGAAGCAATAGAGATGAATTTTGTGTGTTTAGAAATACTGTTCTTTAGTGCCGACTTCCCTGTAGTGTTAGGACAGCTTTTGTTCCGTTCTGTATTCCTTCTTTTCTCTTTTAGATGTGTCTTTTTCATAACAGGCAGTGGTCTCTTATGCCACACTCTTTGAGGTAGAAGTAATCAATCTTGAGAAAGAAGAGAAGGTCTTTGTTTCAAGTGATTGTTATCTAAGCCACTGAGAGTCATAGGGGATGATGTCAAGGGACAGTTGCTTTACACTGACTGAGGAGAGGGATCCAGAGGAACTCTTACTATTGAGCTTTTACTGTACCTTTTTCCAGGACTTTCTATCGGTTTGAAGCTGTTTGGGATAGCTCCTTGCATAACTCCCTTCTCCTCAATCGAGTGACACCATATGGAGAGAAGATCTATATGACCCTTTCTGCTTACCTGGAGGTTAGAGACCTTGACTTCCTTTTTGTGTGTGACTGAAGTATAACTATTTGAGACAACAGACAGCGTGTACCCAAGATAAAGACTTACTGGACTAGGTGATTTTGAATCCAGAAGCCAGTGAAAGTCTTTATTCATTTTCTGAGAACAGCGTCAAAAAATTAGAGTTAACAACTTGATGTCAAGGTATTACTGCCTCGCAACCAATGTGAAGTGAAACTGGTGATCTCCTTAACCTTTCTGTGCCTCGTTTTGTCTATCTTTATATCTGAAAATCCACTGAAATCAGTGAACACTGATATGTAAGTGCTGCTAGTGTTACAAACACTGGCCTAGCTCCAGGCTTTGCATGCAAGACACTGTTTTTTTGTGTAGTACAATTATTTCACCCACAAGATGCATGAAGAAATTTGACAGTTCTCTTTCACAGAAACACATCTGAAAACCCTTCACCAAAGACCCAAACAAGAACAAATTTCAAAAAGCTGTCCCACTAAAAGAGGGAAGCAGTATAACTTGGCGTAGTTGTCTGCAGCCACTTATTCATTACTGTTTTTCTCTTAGCTTGACCACTGCATCCAGCCTGCTGTTATAACAAAGGATGTTTGTATGGTCTTTTACTCACGAGATGCCAAGATCTCCCCGCCGCGATCACTACGCAATCTCTTTGGCAGTGGCTACTCCAAATCTCCAGATTCGTAAGTTCAGTTACCAATTTTGCTATTGATGTTTTATGTCAGTGTATGTTTTTTCTCTTAGAGGGCATGGGGAGAATGTAGCTTAGTTTTCTTTATTTCTTCCTTGAAAGTCTACCTAGTTACAGTTCTCCAGTCTGAACATTCTTTCTTGCATTTATTTCAGTGAACCTCTCTCTGATGGCTTCTCTCTTTTACTGACCCCTTTTCCAGCCTTCTGACTGAACAGTTGGGAAGAGAGATCCATTTTGCAACCTTGCACATGGATGACCCTGATCCTGACCTGGAATTTACTGCAGCAGCTGCTCTCTGAGTCTTGAGGGGTCAGGGGAACATAGGGGAAATGCCATTTTTAGAGATATTGCAGTCTGTCCTGGCTATTCTATGTCAAAATTAGAATTCAGCTGTAGTTCTAACCAACAACTAAACTTAAACTGTTAATTTGGGGACCAATTAATTAGAGCTAGCGTACTTTATTTCTGAAAATAATAGGAATTTTTTTTCTACTCTGGTTTCTTTTCAACAGCAATCGAGTAACTGGGATCTATGAACTAAGTTTATGCAAAATGGCAGACACAGGAAGTCCAGGTAAGCAGTGACTGGGTGTTCAAGTAATAAAGATGCTGTAAACTGAAATACTGCAGAAAATTCCGTAGGCAGAATGGAGTAAATGCTTCTGTCCTGTTGGGAAGCAGTTCCTGTGTTTCGTAGGAGCAATGGAACATTGCTATTCCATTAAAAAAAAACTTATGCAGGCTTTTACTTTGCCCTTGGGTCTGTGTTTACCATTGGTGAATCAAGGATCCAGTGAAAACTTTACATTTTCTGAGATGGGTGTATCAGGAAACTGGGCATGTGCTGCAGTCATAGACTTAGGGGGTTTAACACATGGCTCATAACTGACACAGTTAAGAGTTGGTTTTGCAGCAATGGAGGTTTCTCTTGGTCTTTCAAAGATAATTGCTGATGCCTGATGCGAGCTTGATAACTTGGAAGGAATGTAGTTTATGTAGTATCAGTGTATTTTTCCCCTAAGACCTAGCAACTGAAGTTCTTGCGTTGAATTAGACTGAACAGGATTTTGCATTATATCATGGTCAATAGAAAACATCTGAATGAAGTAAGGAAGCTGGACTAAATCAAATCTCTTTGGGGTGTGTGATTGCTGTTAATTAAATCGTTGCCTTATACATTTCCAACCAAACAGCCAAAGTATTGGTTCTTCACAGGTTGCTAATTGGTTAGCGTTTCCTAGTGGCATTCCTCTGGCTATGTTTTTAACATGTTGTATGTTGTTTTTCACTGCGCAGGAATGCAGAGGAGGAGGAGGAAAGTCCTGGATACATCTGTGGCATATGTGCGAGGAGAAGAGAACCTGGCAGGTTGGAGGCCCAGGGGTGACAGCCTCATTCTAGAGCATCAATGGGAATTGGAGAAACTGGAGCTGTTGCATGAGGTGGGTAAAGAAATAGGGGAAGTAAAAGGAAAAGCACAACTGTACCTCTGAATATGACTTTACCCACTATGAGACCTTTGGAGCTGAATGGGTTCCCAAAAGGCGAGTTTGTTCTCAAAGTCAAGATTTAAATAAATTCTCCAGCAGAGAAGATAGTGTGTGGCTGGCTGCCGAGTCGACTCTTCAGCTCAGAATCTCAATTTATTCAACAAAGGCAGATTCAACTTCTAGTGCCATAGTAAACTCCCCTGCCTGGGGAAAATGCCTACTAGTGTGAATCTTAAAAGAGTGCATAAGAATTCAGTACTTGTAAAATAGGCAACATCCTGGAGCAGATAATACTGATTTCTTTTCTTACTAGGTGGAAAAAACCCGACATTTCCTTCTGCTTCGTGAAAAGCTTGGTGACAGCATCCCCAAGTCCCTGAGTGACTCACTGTCTCCCAGTCTGAGCAGTGGAACCCTCAGTACCTCCACCAGCATTTCCTCACAAATTTCAACTACAACATTTGAGAGTGCTGTGACGCCCAGCGAGAGCAGTGGCTATGACTCAGCAGATATAGAGAGCCTGGTGGATCGGGAGAAAGAGCTGGCCACCAAGGTATAAAATGAGAAAAGCATCACGAGTCTAAATTGAGGTGCCAAAGATGATAAAAGATTAATGATGGGCTTCTCAGGTAGCATGGTGAATATCCAGTATTGTGTGAGTTTCGTTTTAATATGCTGTATAGTGAAATAATCCATTCTCACCAGCCAGTGCTGGTGGCTAGGTTTGTGCTATGGCCATACCTCATTCCCCTTCGTTAGTAGTAAATGAAACCTTTTAATTTTATTCCCCTCTCCTTCTGAGACTTTTCACAGCAGTTTAGAATTTGTTTATTCTTTCGTGAGCTGCCAAGTGTGTCTTGGCAAATGGCCCCTTGTGTTCAAATTTCTCTGAAAATCTAAATGTAAAATTCTTTTCTGTGTGTTGTTTGTTTCCCCCCACTTTAGTGTCTGCAGCTTCTTACTCACACTTTCAATCGAGAATTTAACCAGGTGTACAACAGCATCAGTGATTGTAAGGTAAATATTTCATGCAATACAATACACTGTATTTGCAGTGCAATAGCAATATATTTGTTGTTTGTGGAATCTGTTGATACTATGAGGAGAGAAAACACTTAATATTAATTTTCTTTATTTTGTCTACTGAGTAGGGAAATGGCTAATAGAAATACCTTTCTATTATCTGAGCCTTCTGCATGCTGAATACCATGTTCTTGTCAGGACTGAGTACTAGCTACAGAAAAACCCTCCTTTGTAATATTTTGCCTATATTTGTCTTTGTAGTTGTCAGATATTTCTCCAATTGGGCGGGACCCATCAGTGTCGAGTTTCAGCAGTGCTACCCTCACACCTTCATCCACCTGCCCTTCTCTGGTGGATTCAAGATGCAATTCAATTGATCAGAAGTAAGTATAGAGTATTAATAGAAAAGTTACTTCTCAGTGCTTCACAAATCTGTCTGTGCCATGTCTTCTGATTATTTTTTTTCCTCCCTCTTTCTTCCTTTTCCCTACTTTCAGATATTTCTTTGTAGACCCCTCGTGTCTTCTCCAATCACTCTGCACCAATATTTTTCCCCATTTTGTTCTTTTGAAGTGGTTTTTTTCCTCTTTGTGCTGAAAGAACAGTCAGATGCTTGTCATTCCAGTGACCAGTGCATCTTCACTGTGTAGAGTCCACAAGTTTGGGGTTTTTTTCAGAGGTCTGTTAAAAAGACCTACTAACAACAGCACGGAATAAACCTCTTTGGCCAGTAATCTCTGTTTATCTTTCTCAGCTGTATCTATAGAAGATATTTTTGATGACATTGGGAATAACTACTTGATGAAAGACATGTAATTTGTACCTTCTCTGTTTAACGTCCCTGAGAGGAGGAGTGCTGACATAGTAATACATTTTACATCAAACCATAATAAGACACGTCTGTGTTGTAACTGTGTTGGGCAAGAGAAAGGGGGGAGAAGTAGTGCGCAAAAAACTTCCTAGAAGTTATTGTAAGTTCTATTCCACAGATTCCAAGGGAAGTGCTATTTGATATTGTACAAAAGGATCCCAATGTCATACAAAAAATCTGGACTAGAATATGAAACTTGTAGGACGGGCTACAAGTATATGCGCTTTAAATTCCATTGTCACATATGGCTGGTTTGTTGTGATTTACTTTTCTTTCTCTGCTCTTTTTTTTTTTTTTTNACCAGAAGCAAATTCTCGTGCCTCCAGTCCCTGCCATGAGGTAGAGCAGTTCCAGCTAATACCTGCAGTAGAAACTTCCTATCTTGCCAGAGCTGGAAAGAACGAATTCCTAAACCTTGTTCCTGATATTGAGGAAATCAGACCAGGGTAAGTTTTCTATTGTCGTGTGATCATGGCTTCCTGAGAGCTGTTATGAGGGCCTTATGAGGTTTGTAGTTTCTTTGCCCCATTCGACAAAGATAAATTAAACAGGTGATAGCAGAACTGCAAAGTCCTTTATGACGGAGGCAGGATTGATGAAGGTTGTGTTGATATTTGATCGCTGCAGCATTCTCTGCATCTGCTTAATAAAAAGGATTTCTAGTGACTTAAATATAATGTCTGTTATCATCAAAACCATGGCTGAAGTTCACTGAAGTGGAGATCTTTATGGGTCCTTCTTTCTGTCAGACTTTTGCACAGGTCTTGAAGACAAAATTCAGCTTGCTATAGAAGAACTTTTTCATAATACTGTTGCAGAGAAAACGTATTAAGGACCAAGTGTCTTACACAGTGTTTTGCCATTAATAGGGATACTTAGTAGCTGCCTTATTTAGCAGAAAATGTATTCCTCTTTATTTGTGTGTTTGTTTTGGTTTGTTTTTTTGACAGCTCTGTGGTCTCAAAGAAAGGATACCTCCACTTCAAGGAGCCCCTCTCCAGCTCCTGGGCCAAGCACTTTGTGGTGGTTCGCCGTCCCTATGTTTTTATTTACAACAGTGACAAAGATCCTGTAGAAAGAGGAATCATAAACTTATCCACAGCTCAGGTGGAATACAGTGAGGATCAACAGGCAATGGTAAAGGTCAGTCTGAGAGCTATTGTTTATTTACCCACAGAGCAGGAACATTACAGTAGTAGTGCATCCATACCGTCCTGTGTGTCATCTCTGGCCCAAGGAAAATGCATCTGTATCTTGGAGAATGTCTGGCACCTGATGATTCTGCCCACAAAGTTCCCAGTTTGTTCAGGGTTTCTTATATTTTGGACACAGTTGTACAAGAGACTAAAACTGACTGCTGTTAGGCATTTCATTTGCTTTTATGAGCGTGTGTTGGTACCATCACCCTGTGTGTTTGGGTTTTGTAGTTTAGTTTATGTGGTGTTTAGTGGTTGTGTGTTTTGTTTGTTTGTGTAAAACAAACAAACAAACAAAACCCCAAACCCAAAACAACAGACACAAACATCCTGCAAGGAGTCCTTTACTGGTCCATGTCAGCAGCTCTTAAAGTGCACACTCATGAGTTAAAACTATATCAACTATATAACTATATCAACTATCAAACTATATGTCAAAGGACATCGAACTGTTGGAACAGGTCCAGCAAAGGGCCACTAAGGTGATTAGAGGGATGGAGCACCTCTCCTATGAGGACAGGCTGAGAGAGCTGGGGCTGTTCACCCTGGAGAAGAGAAGGCTCCGGCGAGACCCGATAGCAGCCTTTCAGTATCTGCAGGGAGCCTACAGGAGAGCTGGAGAGGGACTCTTTGTCAGGAAGTCCAGTGATAGGACAAGGGGTAATGGTTTTAAATTGGAAGAGGGGAGATTTAGATTAGATATTAGGAAGAAGTTCTTTACTGTGAGGGTGGTGAGGCTCTGGAACAGGTTACCCAGGGAAGTTGTGGAGGCCCCATCCCTGGAAATGTTTAAGGCCAGGCTGGATGGGGCTTTGAGCAACCTGCTGTAGTCAGAGGTGTGCCTGCCCATGGCAGGGGGGTTGGAACTTGATGATCTTTAAGGTCCCTTCCAACTCTAACCATTCTATGATTCTGTGTTTTGTAGAAGATATCCCATTGGCTGACTAATAATATCCTGGAAACAACTAGTGAAACTTAAATGAAAGACGTTAGGGCTTGTGGTTTTTAGGAATGTGACACAGCAAACTCCTCCTCAGAGAGGAAGTGTGCATCAGCTTCTGTGCTTGTAGACTTCAGTATTTTAAATTGTCCTTAATATTCCAGACACCCAACACATTTGGTGTTTGCACAAAGCATCGTGGGGTCCTGCTCCAGGCCATCAACGACAAAGACATGAATGACTGGTTATATGCCTTCAATCCACTTCTTGCTGGCACAATACGGTAAGAGACAGCTCATGGGCAGACAGTGCTGCAAAGCGTAAAGATAGTGAGGTAGTCATAAGCAAGGGCAGATAGTTTGTCACAAAATTTAAGCTTGTTCTGAAGAATTTGACAAGATGGGTGAAATGAAGGAGGAATGAGGGTGGGCAACAAAAAGGAGCTGGGGGGGAGAAAGATCGAACAAGCCCCGTATTTCAGGAAATGCAATGGCTGTTGGTTTGGTTTGAGACATTCTTAACGGATGGATCCAGTTTGAACATGTGTGGTATGCTTCATGTGATGCTACATTTAGCAGCCACAAAATAGTTTCCTTGTATTGCTATTTTACAAATTTATAAAGCTTCTTACTGCCTCTGTGCATGCGGTTCTGGACTGCCTTTTCATTCTCTTAATGGTGAGCTAATGCAGAAGTTCTCATTTCCTTCCCTTTTTTGAATTTCTCTAGAAGCCTCCTCTTTAATACCAAGTCACAGACATCCCCTGCTTGCTGGAGAGACCTTACTATGCTACAGTAGCTCTTCTTTTCAGTAAAAAAAAAAATTAAATTGAAAATTTAGTGTACAGCATCAATTAATTTCTTAACAGTGCAGTCCTTAAAGATCCCATCTTCCTATAAAGGAGCACAGCAGAAGAGTGAGCATCCTTTCTCATTACAGCCCTTGATATGTTTTACTTTCTAAACATATGGAGTAAACTAGAACTATACAAAACGATTTTAAAAAAGGGTGGACAAACTATGGGGAGGGAAGAAAAATAAACTTCCAGAATTTAACAAATACTTTTTTACTTCTTTCTCACACAGGTCAAAACTGGCTCGAAGACGCACGGGCCAGCTGAAGTACTGAGTCCTTATAATGTTCTCATCTGTTCTCCCTAACTCACCTTCTGATAGATCAAGTGTTACCTCTCATTTTCTCTTTGTGATTCTTGACGGTTTCTCTTGTATGTAATCCTGTGGCTTAACATCCCTTACCTTCCCAACTCCTTCAGCACATTTTCTAGGTATTCTAACCCTACCTTGTTTCTTTTCACTTGTACTGAGAATCATACTAGTAGCATGTGGCCAAACAAAAAGAGAAAGAAAAAAAAAATATCAAAAAAATCGAGTGATTATGCACGACTCTAAAAAGAAAAAAACCCCACGTTATTTATTTTTTCTTATAACAATTGTTTTCCCATTCAAACTGACCTTTTGGTGTCTGTCCCACTGTCCATTGTTGTCTGTCTAGACTGCTGCAGGTTTTTCATTCAGTTTGTGACTTGGCAGTAGTCGCTGGTTCCCTCAGGGCAAAGTTCTAATGCCAGGGAAAGATAAATTCCTCTATGTAGACATTACCCAGCCAGGAACTGCAATAGCTCCTCAGGCTTTCTGGATCCAGCCTCTAATTTAAACTTTGTTGAAAGCTGATATTGGACAAATCTATCTGGGCAGACTGGATTTTAGACTTGGTGCAAGTTTTTGAGTTTCCAGGGTCCAACAGGCTAAGGCATGAGCTGGAAAAAGATAGGGAACAAACCAAGAGGGGCTGGCTAGAATGATCTGCCTTTAAACTTGCTGTGGCGTTGCAGGTGAACAGTGCTTGGCTTTAACTCTTTCCCAGAACATTAACACTCACTCCTCTGCCTCTGAACTGAGCCGAGGAGACAGAACTTGTGCTGATGTGAGGAAAAATAAACAACATCGCTGAAATATTAGATATAATCCCTGAAGTTTTAGATGCTCAGCCTCGTACTGGACAGATGGAGAGTGTTAAGTGGAAACAAAGTGTGGTTGTTCCCTAGAGCGCTTTCAGGAGATCACCGCCGGAGGGCAGCATCCCCGCTTTCTGCTTTTAGTCCTGAATTCTGAGTTCCTGTAGCAACAGTTCTCCCCTCTCTTCCAAGAGCTTTACGGCTGTCATCGGTATGTTAGGATAGACTGCTCTATGCCATCATTCTGAAATGATGCTTTATGCACACACCCCACATCTGTAATACTCGGATGACACCCCATCTGTTTATGGGGAATGCATCCTCTGTCTACAGGATACTTTCTAAACCTAGCCCTTGCGGTACTCTCCAGGGAACAGGAGGACACTTTCAGTTCCCTTTGGAATAACTGTTGAAGGTCTCCCTAATTTCCCTGCTACAATTTTGATCAGCTAAAACCCCCTAGTTAGTTTCAGTTTCAGAATTAATCTTTCCTGGAAGATGGATCAAGTGGACTCTGGTCCCGATCAGTGGGGCTTAATAATTGGCTTCCTGGAGATCAGCTGGGTGGTGTTAGTTCTTCACCTATCATCTAAGTTCTCCTTGTGGCCAAAGTTTTGATCCTTGCCCCGAGAAAGGAAAGCAAAATTAATTTCCTTTCTGAGAAGTGAACTCATCTTTCTTAGTCAGGTTTTCAGGGAAGTTGTTTGCAAGGGGGATGTTGTTTTCTTTTACGGTGTTTCAGACTGCTGGGCTATGCTTTCTTGACTTACCTTGGGCACTGATAGGGCTAGTTGTGATCCTGGGGAGGAATGTACAGAAATTTCATCCTGGGGTTCCAACCCCTCAAGGGAGAGGTAAAAGGGGTTTGTTCCACTATTTACAGGAGGTACATCTAGGAACACTCCAGCTCAAGAAGGTCTTTTTGGTGCAGCTCACTCTTCAGCAGGTCATGCCATGCATTGGAAAGTCTATGGCCAAAAGTGTATGTGGGACTGGCATAAATTGAACAATTTTTTAGCTTTCTGGGGTTTTCATTCTTCAGTAAAGTGCAATGCATAATGAGACCTCCTAAAAGCATGGTTGGCAAAGGAGCAGGCAGATGGAGTCTACTTGCTAGGACATATCTATATATATTTTGAGATAGTACTGAAGCTAAATCATGTGCTCATGCTATCTCCTTTGGTCCTCAGATTTATTTCAGAACTGGAAGCCAGAGTGAGGGAGCATCCTGGAGACCCAGGGACATAATTGGGATGTGGTTTTGGTTTTTTGTTTTTCTGTGGTTTTTTTTTTTTTCTTTTTCTTCTGGTTATGTCTTGTTTAATTGTGTGTGACTCTTAATACAGTGATGATATTCCTTTGTTACGCAATGGATGATAATGCACTTCCAGTGTGTGGATAAGTAAGACTGCTAGTGCTGCAAGAGGGCTCTCCAAGCTGGAGCTAAGCTGATCTCAAGAATTAGATTAATTTTAAGCACTAAGTTGTTGCTGCCATCACCACTGTTTATACTGAAAGTGGAACCACTCTGAGGAGGGGTAGTGATTTAGGTGGTGGCATTTTGTGACACACCGAGAGTATTTTAATTTTTCTTTTTCTGTGTTGTGTTTTTTTTTTTTAACTAGAAGAAAACTAGTTTAAGTCTTTGCTTTGGATAAGCCAGAAAATGAACTAAGGGGATCTAGGCATTGCATAGAAACATGATTAAGGGATCTTCCTTTAAAAGCAGGAAGAGACAGATGCTTATTTTATACAAAGCTGGAAATGTTACAGCTGTGTTGTGTAAATGTTACTCTTCTATCTAAAGACTCCAAGCAGCTTCTGATGACTTGATGTCTGTGTAGATAACAGATCATCAGAAGAGCAAAATTCTATTTTTTAAGCATCAGTATCTCTTAAAGCTGCATAATCTGTGACAAAACAGATTCTTGTTGTGTGGAGTTCAAATGGGCATTACTATTTTAAGGTCTGACATAAAGACATACAATTACAGTTTTTCACCAATTATTGAAGCCCAGTTTGAGACATCGGTTTCCCTACTTAAAACTGGACTGAAATAAATTCAAATTTTCTTTAAAAGGATAAGAAAGAAAAAAAAAGTGGATTTCCATTCACTTTAAAGCTTTTTGGGTCTAGCCAGCATGTTAGATATTTCTTTTTAGAAACAGGGCAAGAAGGGAGGAATGTGCTAAGCTGCGTTCTCTTGACATTTAAAAACCCACTCTTGGTTACCTGCTGCGGGTATGTGAAGTCCTGGAGTCAGACAGCTCTTGGGACTCCGCCACTGCAGACGAGGCGTCATGCTGTGGGCCTGCCAGCCCATCGAGCGTAAGCACTGGTAGTAAACTGGATAGGCATTTCTCGGAGAGAATGAGCGTGAAACTCTGCCGTCGTTTGGGTTTTTTTATGTTCCTCACTAAAAGGAAGAAGAAAATTATCTTTTTTTGTCCATTGCAAACTGTGACGTTGGTGTTGGAGCTTCCTGGATATTTTAAACTAAACCTCCTCTACTCTATTTTAGAAATGCACTTTAAGTACCTTTTTAAAGAAGATTCCTATATTCTGGGATGCAGGAGGGAAGGGAATATTATTTCCAGACCACTGAGAAAGGGGTTTTTTTGGTCAGTGTCTAACAGTCCTTATTACTGATCAGCAAGGTATTTCAAAGCAAAGACTTTACTTTTTGCTGCTTGTTATCTCATTTACAGGGATTTAATTTTATGTAATGTATTGTATATTTATACATCTGTAATTAATTGCACATTAGATAAGAGGATTAGCTTTGGAATAACACCCATTGGTACTATACAATCAACTAATACTGCCTATGCATATGCGTCTTTCTGGTACCCTTGCACAGCCTTCGTTTGTGTTAGTTTATACTGTGGTGGGTGTTTTTATTGAAGATGCAGCTGTTAACCTGCTGCTCCGAGGAAGGATATTAATGCTGCTCTGGAATGGTTTGCTGAATGTACTTTAAAATGGGTCTCTATCACGTGTGCGTTGCATCTCTCCATTGTGGTTAATAACCCCAATATGTGGTCTGACCTGTACTGTATGTAGCAGGAATGTATTAATTTTGTGCTTCCTTGTTTAAAAACATCAGCTGTTCAAGAACAGGATTGACCTTTTTATTTTGTTCAGAAGGCCATTTATGCGTTCTAAGTATTTGAAACCAAAACTAGTCCAACTCTAACCAGATGGTTGTGTCCAATGTTATTTGGAACAGTTTTTGAATTATCAGGATCAGCTGTGTATTCAGAAAACTGAGGGCATGGAGGTGTAGGTCTTAAGTCAGTTCCTAATGTTGCCAAGTTAAGGGCCTGATCCTGAGCAGTCCTGAACTGCCTCTTGCTTGCCTTGAAACCGGAGGCTAGAAGCAGAGGGAGTCTTGAATGATCAGCACTTCCCAGGATCAGTTCTTAATTTTCCACTCTGCTTGTTCATACTTCATGTGCAGTTGATTAAGGTTCCTGAATTTGGACATTAAACATGCTGTTGCACTGAAATATATACTTTTTTTTTAATTGCGGTCCCCATTTCCCTGTTTAATCTCTCTGTACACAAGGTATACAAGGTATATGCTGTGTAAGTGGCCTTCTTGAACAAATCTCTTTGCAAACTGATTTCATCCCAGCGAAGGAGTGTATCAGCAACACTGTACATTAATTTCAGGTTTTCATTTTCTTATTTTATTTTGTAAATATATCCGATATTTGGAGCTTGAGTATACAAAATGTAAATATAGTTCATGTATTTGTACTAATTCTGATCCATTTGCTGTATAGCCTTAGGTGTGCAATGCAGATATCTAACTGTGTATGGTAACCTTGCACCACTGAATTGTTAGTGAACGAGGTGAAACAATAAAGGTACAACCAGTGCATTAGCAGATATAATGTGTGCTCCTTTTATTATGATCCAATTACTGGTGTCTCGTATCAGTTACTTGTTTTCACTACCTGTCCTGAACAAGCTTATGCTTCTGTGAAAAGAAATTTATCTCGGCTGTTCTTGAGAAAGATGAGAGACCCTTCTTGTCCTTCCTCATCCTTTTCCCTTTGATATGTTATGCAGCTTTATAAGTAGTTTTTTGGATGCTTTCGAAAGATTTTTCTTGAAAGATAAAATAAAGGGTGTCATAGTGCTGCCAATACTGAACTTGCTTATCTGGGGGTGACTGTTAAAAAGGACAGGAAGCGTGTGAAACCAAACCACTGAAATACAACAGCAAAGTATGAGGCACCAGCTCTGCGGACGAAGATGTGAATCGTTTCCCGTCTTGGTCTGAAAGTGAAAAGTTCCTTGTAGCTTTTAAAAATCGTGGGGAGGAAAGTGGACAGGGCATTCCCCAATCCCACAATGATGGGCCACTGCTACCTTTGGTAGCTGTAAAACAGCTGCACGATGGCAAAATACTTTTATCAGGCTGAAAAGCCATCCCGGGGGTCTTGCTGACTTCTTGCTGCTGTTGCTGACGCCTTATTTTATTTCTTTTTGCAATTAGGCATTTGACTAACCTGCTCACTTTTTCTGGTTGCTTTTCTGACAGCTTAACTTTAGTAACTTTGGAGAAGCCGCTAGCCGTTCCTACTGCTTTCTGATTCATTCCGCTCTCCATGGCCAAAAATAAGGTGGACCAAAAACCTGCTGGGTCAGTTTGCTGTTTAGAAGGTGCCTTTGCTAGGAAGTAAAGATGCTCTAAAGGTAGATTTGTCGCGGCGACGCAGCCCGCGGTGCTGGAGCCCAGGTAGGGAACTGGCCACGGTCTCTTTACACCCAGTTTTAACCTCGGTGCTGACAGATGGGCAAGTTTTTTGTTCCCCAAATCTTTGGCCTCTTCAAGACAAGCGGCCAGCTGTGACACCTGAGGCCAGCTGTGACTGACAGCCAAGGCCAGCTGTGACGGCCGAGGCGTTGACCGCAGCCTGGGAGGATGGCTCAACATTCGCGACACGGAATTTCGTGTAACTACAGCCGAGGAAAACGCGCTGTCTCCGGGGTCGCTCCTGCCGTTGCCCCGCGGGCCGTCTCCCGGTGGTGCGCACGGGCGCGCCCGTCCCCTCGCCGCGGGGTGACTCGGCCCCTTTAAGAGAGCGGGGCGGAGGGGGGCCATCGGCCCATGGGCGGGAGGGAGGCGGGGCTCGCCGGGTCAGCCAATCAGCGCGGCGCCGCTGCGCCCCGCCCCGCCCGCGCGGCTGAGGGCCTGCGGGGCGCGCGACGCAGGCCGAGCCCGAGAGACGCCGCTGTCGTCGCCGCCGCCGCTGCCCTCAGCGCCCCGCCATGGCCCAGTGAGTGCGCGGCGGCCCCGGGAGTGCGGTGGGAGCCGGGGGGTGATCCCCGCGCTCGGGGGAGGCCTCGCGGACGGGACCGTTAGCGGGGAGGCACCCTGGGGAGAGCCGGGAGCGGGACCCCGGCGGGCTGAGGCGGGGGGCGGCCGCCTCGCCCGCCTCGGGCCTGTGCCCGGGGGCTTCCTGCAAGGACGAGGCGGGGTTCGGCGGGCTGGCGCGCGGGAAGCGGGTGATGCCGTGCGGTCGCCGCTCCCGGTCCGGCAGGGAGGAGGAAGGGGAGGACGGGGCCTTCCAGCCGCCTGACGGCCGGCGGGTTTTCCGCCGTTAGGGGTTTTGCGGCGGCTGAGGCACCCACAAGGAGCCGCCGGTTGGCTGAGAGACTTTTTGACAAAACGCGGGAGCGATCAGCTTTGCGGTCGCGGCTGGGAAGCAGAAACCTCTTCCCGACCCCGGGAACAGAAGCGGGTTGGGCTTCGCTGCACCTACGCCCCTGGTGAGCTGAATGAGGCAGCCTGGAGCAGAGTATCCTGTTTCCCTCTTCTCCTTTGCTCACCCCAAATCTGAGACGGCTCGCGTCGCAGAGGCAAAAAAATGAGGTAGTGTTCAGACGTGATGTTCTAGTGCAGCACCTGTTAGATACGGAGCTGCGGTAGCGCTGAATCCATTGGTGACATACTGGAGCTGCTCCCTTCACTCCCTCTCTGCTAGTGCAATGTTTGGGGTAGCTTTTTCTTACTCATTTGGTTGCGTCTTGGTAGTTGGGAAGAAATCTTGGTGACCTGAAGCAGGCTGTATGTTGGTCTCTACTCTGTTGGACTGACTGAGAGCCACAAGGATTTATTGCTGTGGTGGCCTACAGAATCCGTTCAGAGCCTTTGGCAGGAAGGGGTGGGCAGGCCCAGCAGCTGACAAGATCAGAACAGCCCGACTGAGGGTATGGATGCTACTGCTAAATTGCTGCCGAGGAGACTCAGCTGGCATTTTTGTTCTTCCACATTCCAGAGCTGACATTGCTTTGATTGGACTGGCTGTGATGGGCCAAAACCTTATTTTGAACATGGACGACCACGGCTTCGTGGTAAGTGAAGGAAGACGTTGTTCAGAAAGGCTGACTCGCTTGGGATGGCAGCTGAGCATTTTGGGGGTGTTGGGGTTTTTTTTCCCCTTGTGATGGTCTAATGGGTGTTATTTCCTCCTTTTGATTATAACTTAGTTTGCCCTTTGTCCCGTTTCCAGAGAAAAAAGCAGTGCATGCCTGTCCTCAGCTAGCCACGTAATGGATTAATTACGTATGATTTTTTCCTGAAGCTTTGGGCTTGGCCGTTAACCATAGGTTCCCACAGCACTTGCAAAGACGTGCTGCAGGTTCCTCCCTGCTCTGCATCTTTAGGAAAGGTGGAAGTGGGAAAGCACGTGATGTTGAATCTTGTGTATACAGTTTCTAGTCTGAGCTAAAGTAACTGTTGTGGTGGCAGCTTTTATTAACATGCTTTCTTGCTGTCCCAGGTTTGTGCTTTTAACAGGACGGTTTCCAAAGTGGATGACTTTCTGGCTAATGAGGCCAAGGGAACCAAAGTGATTGGTGCTCACAGCCTGGAAGAGATGGTTTCTAAGTTAAAGAAACCCCGTTGCATTATCTTGCTGGTGAAGGCTGGAAATGCAGTGGATGACTTCATCAATAAATTGGTGAGGCAAACATTCTTTCTACCTGTGACTTCTTGCTGTCTTTTGGAGAAGTTTCCTATGGAATATCTCAATTATTCATCATTAATGAGGTTTTGAATGGATGGAGAAAACCAAAATGCTGATTTATTTTTGGCAGGTGCCATTGTTGGAGACTGGAGACATCATAATTGATGGTGGGAATTCTGAGTATAGAGATACAACGGTAAGCCTGTTTTCTACTGAAAGTGGATAAATAAAATACGATTCTTTCTCCTCTGATCATCAGAATAGTCAATTAATAAGATGCCTTCTCCTGCCTGCTCAGAGAAGGACAAACTGAGTTATCTCTGCAAAACTAGAACACACAGCCTATTAAAGAGCAACTGTTACAGTAGTTAGGGACTATTCTGAAAGAATATTTTTACAGAAGTTGCCCAAGTCTTCAAAGATTATTTTCATTGATATCTTGAAAATTTCCTGTTACAATCTTAGAGTTTTCATCAGGGGGATTTGAAAATCCAGGGATGTTAATAGATTTGTTGTTATATCTCAATCCTACATGGCCATGGGAAAATCCAATAAGACAGAACTGCTGGTTTGGCTGTCTTGGTAATGAAAACAGCAGAGCAATTACCTGTTTTTCAAAAAAAACCCCACCAAACAACACACCAAACCCCACCAAAAAACCTGAATACCCTGCTTGTGTGCACACTGTAACCATAGAAGTTATAAGAGTTAGGTTAGTGTATCTGGGATATGTTCCATTCAAATTGGTACTTCTGAATTTTAGACCGGGTGCTGGTCTTTCTGCTTTGGCATCCTGATCTTGGATAAGTGGGTTTGGCTACACCAGAGTGAAAAATAAGTACTAGATGAGGATTAATACTTGGGCAGCTTGCAGCTCCCCTTATGGATCTCAACCTGTGCTTCTCTCCCACTCAGAGGGAATTAGTTTCCCTTATAGTTGTTCCCTATGCTTACACCTTCACACTGCAGTGCACTCAGCTACTCCACCTTGGGCCTAATCTGCCTCCCCCACATCTTTGCACACAACATGTATCACCTGACACTTAATTCTGAGCCTTTTCCAGCTTCAGTACTGCTCTTTTTTATCCGGTGCTTATAAGGATCTTGTTTTCTCAACATGTCTCTTTTGCAAGGTTCTGTGTCAAAGCAACAGGAAGTTTCCTAACGTTCACTTTGGTGTATGTAAAGGCTTTCTCTAAGGTCATCTTCTAGTATGTCCAAAGCAGAATTGAAAATGTAATTTTAGGTCTGAGTTACTGAGCTTTGTTTGTAAGGCACTGGCATTAAAGGAAATTAAATAATGCTGCTCTGCTCTTTGTTCCAGAGACGCTGTAAGCAACTACGGGAAAAGGGCATCTTATTTGTCGGAAGCGGTGTTAGTGGTGGAGAGGAGGGTGCCAGATATGGTCCTTCACTCATGCCAGGAGGAGCCAAAGAAGCCTGGTAAGTATGAGTGACTCTATTGTTCTTCAGAATGCTCTGCCACAATCGTCTCCTTTGCACATTGAGAGCTGAGGGAGGGAAGGAGGAGGATGTGGGTGGGGAGAGAGAAAGATAATGTTGCCATCTCACTTCCTCAAAGCTCAAGAATTCTCAGCCTAGCTGGGCTCATGGGGCAGTGCTGAGCTTTCGTGGCAGGCAAAACAAAGGCAGGTTTTTCTGCCAGGAATTCACAGACATAAGCAGTACATACAGAAATCAAAAGGGAGAAATGTGTGCCAGGGAAGAAAAGAATTTTGCTTAACTTTTAAAGAAGTTCTTGATTATGATTTTTCTTCTGGGGCCCTGTGCACTTGGAAAGCTGTTGACCTCGAAACAGGCCGCAGCAAACATCCCTGCAGTGACACACATTATAAATAAGGAGGCTTCAGTACATGTTTGTATTGACTATTGAATACATGAATTTTTTTGCAAGTTTCTGCCCTGCTGCCGTTCTGCCTTGTACTGAGGTTAGTGTAAAGGGGACTGTACGTCGATGTTCGTATTAGACTTTATCCTTGGTTGCCCATTCTCCCTGCAAATGTAGAAAGAAAAGGTGTTTCTGGGCTTTACCTGAGCTTTAGAATCGATTAAGTTGCTGTCCATTTGCATTAGCATTTCATACCAGTGTCAGCTTGTTCAAATTTGATGTCACAAAGCTGGAAACAACATAACAGTAATCAGCTGTCTGATCATCTTTTTGCCCCGAACAGCTCAGTAAAGACAGCTTCTATCTGCCACTGTTACCTGAACTTTGTCCCCCCCATCTTTCCCAGCACCCGCAGCCCATGTGCCACCCATGCTCCTTTCCCAGTGGTCGCGTTAGGTTGCTCCAGACTTGGCATTCTGTAGCGCTCTCTTGTTGGCTAAGCAATGGGAAGCCTGGCAATGATGAAAGCTCCTAATTACTGCAGTAATGCAGATAACTATATCCTGACTTGCGTTCATGGAGTTCCTTCCCTCCTTCCGTCTCCTCCTCCAGATCACCCTGGCTTTTTCTTGTGGCTATATAACAGAGTGGGATTTTGTTTCAGCTCTCTCTCTGATCCTCTCCGAGTGTGAGCCTGTATCATAACCTGCCTCTGTTTCCCCATTTCTAAAAGACAGAAGGTAACATTTTGGCTCCTTTAGGTACATTAAGCTTGCCTGCACAGTCTTGTAAGCATGACATGGGCTGTCGCCATTTCTTGCAAACAGTATCTGGGAAAAACATACATTTTATTTGATATTGCTAAGCGGTGGGTTATCTACCTGCCAGCATGCACTTACCCCATGCTGCCTTTTGGCAGGTTACAGAAGGATGCATCGTACCAATGGATTTTTTATTTTTTCTTTTCTTGTGGTGTTTGTATCCTCTGCTTATCTGCTGAGGGATATTATTTCTCCCCACAGGCCCTTCATCAAGAACATATTTCAAAGCATTGCCGCTAAAGTGGGATCTGGGGAACCTTGTTGTGACTGGGTAAATATTTATTTGATACTGTGGTTTAACTTGTGGTTAGATCCATGCTTAGGTTGTTTGGTTGCTGAAGCTCATGCATGTTTGTCCTTAATAAAACCAGCGACGTTAGTGGGTTGATTTTCTGGCTGCCTACATTCAATTCAAATCTACCACCTCTGATAACTTATCCCATACAACGGAAAAACAAAGTTTTATGTCTGGGTCGTGTGCTGGGGGAGCTAAATGGATCTGTGACCCACAGTTGTTTTCAGTTTGCACTGGGAGAAGGAAGTCATAGGCAGGTATTAAACACTGGAAGTGGTGACAGCGCTGTTACTTGATGGCATTTTTTGATGTTTCCTGACAGGTAGGAGATGAGGGCGCTGGACATTTTGTGAAGATGGTGCACAATGGGATTGAATATGGAGACATGCAGCTGATCTGTGAGGCCTATCACCTGATGAAAGATGTGGTGGGCATGGAGCATGATGAGATGTCAGAGGTGATCTCAAGTTTTTTGTGTCTTGCCTTCTTGAACCATAGTGGCTGTCTGCTGTTGATGGAGGCGTTGGGCTTGTACGTTAAGTTAATTTTTCAGACATGACTTCTGCCGGGGGCAGTGCACAATATTCCTGAGCTTCAAGTGAGGCAGGGAGCAACAAGCACCTGAATGTTTACAGAAGTTGTCTAAAATCTCCCCTTCTACAGTTGATTTCTCCCTAGGAAGCGCCTTCCTGTGTAGAGATACGAATTACCTTGCCCAAAAAAAGCTAGTAAAACATGGAGTGTTATAATCAGGTCGGCGAATCTTGCAAAGACCTTGTTGAAGCAAGTCAATAAATATGATGAGTCTTGACAGGGCGGTTCTGTTCCAGCCTTCGGCGCTTATGATGCTGGGCAAGAAGGTGGGCTGTGCCTCTGCCTTCCCCGTTTGAGATGGGTGCTCTGCAGCTCTGAGCCTGGAGTGTGCCCGTTCCAGTGCAGGGCTGCTGCGCAATGGGCTTTCAGTAGTGCTGGAATTGTTGGGAGATGGGGCAGGGTACCAATAACCAGTAACTGAGGCAGTAGGAGCCCTTTCTGTATCTATGCATATGTTTATGTGTATGTGGACATATACCAGTAAATCAGTTGGTGTGTATACAGTGGATACATAGTGAATATGTGTGTGTGTGTATATATATACACACGCTTTTTCTCCTCTTCCAGGTATTTCAGGAATGGAATAAGACAGAGTTGGACTCTTTCCTGATTGAAATCACAGCCAATATTCTCAAATTCAAAGACAGTGATGGCAAATACCTCCTCCCAAAGATCAGGGACAGCGCGGGACAAAAAGGCACAGGGAAGTGGACAGCCATTTCTGCCCTGGAATACGGAGTCCCTGTCACACTCATAGGTAACTGGTTCTTCGATCTGGCTTGGTCTTTCCTGCCTGCACGTACCACATCACAGTAAAGAGCACAGTAATAGGTAGTCTCAGAAATGAGCCCACACTGGGCTTGGCTTGCAGAAGAGGCTCTTCTAGGTGTAGCCGTTGCAGTCTTCCTGCCCTTGAGAGCTATTACTCTTTTTCTTTGCTGGACTTGTTTTTCCCTTAAGTGTTGGTATTTGTCTGTGGTGTCTTTGCAGTCCTGGTGATGACTTGGTGACAGTAAGTGCTGTGTTAGAAGTATCATACTAGATTGATGCAACGTTCCTCTCTCGGTAATCCTTCACTATATCTGCTGCTCCGAATCCCATCGTAGGCTTAAAAATGTCAAAAAAAAAAAAAAAGGTGGGGGCAGGACACCCTGAAAAGCTTGCTGCTTGACCACTGCTTGATAAGTACTTAGGTTTCTCTGAAGGCATAAGACTTATTTTTCAGGTATTTACCTAAGCCTTCTATTTCTGTGTTTCAGTATAACTTAGCTAACTCAGCATTAGTGTGACTGAACACGAACACGAGGGCCGGACTGTATTTTGGGTTGAGGAGCACAGACAGGTTGCTTTTGAGAATAGTGCCAGACTGCTTCCTTACGATGGTGGCTGCTGGTTTTCCACAACAGTTGATTGTGGTGTTCCTTAATACGCTCTGGACTGCCGCTGTTTTATATTAGGCTGCTGATCCAAAGCCAAACCAAAATGATGGAAATGTATTTTTTAATTGCTTTGAATTATATCCCTAAAGTGTTGAGAATTTACCTGCTCACGTATGTACTTCACAGTCTCGTTACCTACCCTTTTATCTAACCTGGCCTCTGAATGGAATTGTGACAGAGGAGTTGTAATGCCTGAGAGCACATTTAGAGTGCTCTCTTACCGCAGGTCCGGTGTAAGTAAGATGACTCAACGGTTGTGTTCTCTTGGATTGGCTTTAATTTTCATGCTTTCTCTACCTTTTTTCCTTTGCCTCGGCTGGTCAAGTCCTGTTGTATTAAAAGTTAGAAAAACTATATTCAGTAAGCTAAAAGAGAGTAACTGCAGTGATAGCTATCAGAGCAACATGGCTGCTTTCCAGAAACATATTTTTACAAAACAAGTTTTGTAAATGGTTTTAATATTCTACTACAGCTATAGTCTTTCAGTTCTAGGCTTGAAACAGTGTTACTGGCTTTTGCTGTTAATACTCTCCTGTTTGGTGTTCTTGCAAAGATCGGGGTGGAGACACTCCCTAATTAGCCCTCTGCAGTGCAGGGGGAGCATTGTTAGGTAATGATGAGTTGATAGGGAAGTATGTGCAATAGCCCTTGTGCAAACATGGCTGTTCTTCGGGCAGTTGCTGTGTGTGTGGTTTTACTGCATAAGCATGACTTGCAGACTTTTGCTTGTAAAAGCGGAGTCATACTACTCCTGTTTTTTCCTGCTTTCCCCCTGCCGTTTCTCCTCACTAGTGTAGAAGGAAGCTTTTGCAGAAATAGAGAGGAGCTAGTTCTGATTTTGATACGGTCTGTTAATCCTACTGCAGGGAGGATCCGGAATCTTGTGAAAACATTACTCATTCATCTTTTTTTGTGTTTGTTTGTGTTGGGGTTTTATTGGGTTTTTTGGTGGGGTTTTTTTGGGTAATTCACAACTCACTTAAAAGGTGGAGGAAAAATTCACTATGAAGACTATAATAAACTTGATTTCTTTCCTTCTAATCAGACTGTGGAAAGGAAACTTCTTTTTCCCCCTCCATTTAACAATACTGTCTTCAATTGCACATTAGTACAACTTAAAACAGCATGATTAGGAATTGACTAAGCCAGATCAAGAGATTGGCATTCAGGCTTTCTCTTCAGGAGCTGAAGATAATGCTTGGCTCACTCCTTAGCCCTGGCAAATGACATTTAGTAACCTGCTTAGTGATGTTATAAAACTTGTGGGCTTCTGAATACTAGTGTTATGGGCATACCAGATTTGTAAAACTTATTTCCTCTTACAGGTTAACCTGCTGATTTATTCTTGATATTAATTGCTCTTATTTTGCCCGTGTGTATTTCAAAGCTCATCTAGCTAATGTGAGTTGGCATTTATGCAGCAGCTTTTTGTCTTTGAAGCATGATACAATAATTAATGAAGTCTTGACCCTTGACTGCAGCGCAACACTGTCTGCCTTTTATAGATAGGAAGAAATTTTAAAATAAATTCTTAAAATTAAGAGCTGGTGAAGGTTCCTGAGGATAAATTTTCATGCGGATGACTCGTGGCTTTTTTTTTTCCCCTTTATCATTTGAAAGCTGTATCAGTCAATATTTACCCAATGGTTATGCTGACTGGCAGTTTGGTCCCTCAGTAATGCTCTTGAAATTGTTTATTTGTGCAGCTCTCTTCCCGTGTGACTGTTTCAGTATGTTCGGGGCTCATCATTCAGTGGCGCTGTCACTGTGTGCTTGAGGACAAGTATCTCAGACCTTACCAGAGCTTGCTAATTACCTGCTCTTTCCTGCCATACTTAAAGGTGAAGCTGTGTTTGCACGGTGCCTGTCTTCCCTCAAGGATGAGAGAGTACAGGCCAGTAAGCTGCTGGATGGACCTAAAAAGACTCAATTTAGTGGGAACAAGAAGGCCTTTCTGGAGGAAATACGCAAGGTGAGTCATTGTGCTTGCCAGAGTGCTGTGTTAAAGCTGCACATCAAAGCAGGTTTTGGATGCTGTAGACCCTGGTGAGGAGCTCTTGTGTTTACAATTTCATGACAATTGGTTCCTGCTTTCAGCCGTGCCACTGTGCGTTGTGTAGTGATGTCCACAAAGCATGGCGTGACCAATTCCTTTCCTGACCAAAGAACAGTCCTGAGGGAATTCAGGTCTAAGCCACAGTGGGCAGTGGCAACCAGCTGGGGTGCAGAGGTCATAATTCATGCACAGGAGCTTACTTTTTCGCCCCTCGACACTCCCGTCTTTGTAGTGGGGTTAACAGCTCTTGTTCTCTCTCTGTTGAGACCAAACTTTCCAACAATTGGAAGGGATATTTTGGTTTTCAAATAGCTGAGATGTGGCTAATGTACTCAACCCTGATGACTACAACAGAGCATGTAGACTATGAACTTTCTCATTCAGCTTTGTGCGACTGCACTTGGAATGTGAATTTGGTTTTTTTAGGCCCTGTATGCTTCCAAGATTATCTCATATGCTCAAGGCTTCATGCTGCTGAGACAAGCAGCCAAAGAATTTGGATGGACACTGAATTATGGTGGCATTGCATTGATGTGGAGGGGAGGCTGCATCATCAGAAGGTAATTAAGATGAGGAGGTTATTAAGTTGCTGAGGGGAGAAGAGCAGGCAGTTTGGTTTATGCGGTGCTAGGCTGACAAGCCTAGAGATTTTCTTGGAAAATCCAGAGTTAATCTGCTGATAAGGTCCTGAGAGGCTGTTTCAGTAGACAGCACTAAAAGTTACCAGATAAAACCAATTTTCTGGTGGCTTAGCTACTGCAGATTTTCTTCTGTCTTTGTTTTGTTTGCATCTTTCTCAGTATTTGGAATCTGGCTGAGTCATATTTTGCCACTGTAAGTTTTGGATTCTGGGCCTTTGGTGGAAGCTGTGAAATTTTATTCCTGGTTTGCGTGTGTTCTGCCTAGTGTGTTCCTGGAAAAAATCAAAGATGCTTTTGATCGAAACCCTGAGCTCCAGAATTTGCTGTTGGATGATTTCTTTAAGACAGCTGTTGAAAACTGTCAGGTGAGTTTCCAAAGGAGGAGGAGCATGAAAGCAATAGTTTACAGTCTACTTCTTCAGCCTCTTTCCCCAGAGTTACCCTCATGAGTATATTTAGATTGAAAAATGAAAAGGTAGAGAATATCCTTGAAACCTATTTATACAGCATCCTTAATCCCAAAACAAAGATCTCTAAACAAGCCTTTAAGCTCTTTGGGACTGTGTATGTGTATCTGTACACACATAATGTATGGGTGTAGGAATTCATCATTCAAGGTACCTTTCTTTAGTAGAACATATCAGTCTTACAGGATCAAGACAGGAAAAAAACCTACATAGTTGGAGCTGGTTGAAATTGAACAAGAAAGTTACTGTGATGACGTAGGCTATACTGAGGTCCAAATTTGAATTTTGCCAGACACCAGGGTTAGCGACCTGTCCTTGAAAAAATGCCTACAAATGCCTCTTGCCTCTATTTCATCAGAAAGTTGGAGAATGTTAGTTCTAAATGCAGAAAAAAAAAAAGGGGGGGGGGTTGCGTCACTGAAACACTACTTCATAAATCAGCATCCAGATACATCAAGCGGTGAACCAATGTCTTGTGTAATGTTGCAGGGTGCATTTGTAATGTCAGCCTGGAGATGATACAGGAGCAAAGGCACATACAGTCCTTGTTGCGTTGTGGTTCTTCCCTTTAATACCAGCTAAGCTACTGTTGGAGACTTAAGGTTTCCATTTTACTACTACTGCGCCTTAGGCGGATACCTATCAATTCAGAAGAATCACGATTGCAAGAAAAAATGTCTAGCCTGTATGAACTTTCTCATCGCTGCCCTGTATCTTGTGCCTACTGCACACTTGGATTTCAGTTGTACACAGTATAAAGCTCTGTTGTATTACCATTGTTTGCAGTAGCACCAAAATAACAGTGTTCTGGACCCACTGTTCATTAGACCTAGGGCTGTCCAAACAGTGTCCTGATTTGGACAGAGTTGACAGGCAGAACTAAACTGGATTGTCTGGCCAACAAAGAAGTCATATATTATCATTAATAATTCTTTTCACTGAAGCTGAATATTCCACGCAGGTTACAAAATCAGATGTACAGTTGAAATGAGGATTATCCACATCTGTTTGAAGTATTGTGCTGACCCTGTAAGCCCTTGGGTGGGCTTTTACTGTGCTTGATTAGAGGTCCTGAAAGTTGCCTCAGTGTTTGCTCAGTGTGTTCCCCACTGTGTTCATGCTTTTGGGATGCACCGATTATGTGAAAGAACAGCATCCTTGCTTGAGGCTGTGGTTTGATGGCATGTGAAGTATATGTCTGCGCTTCTGTTGTCCTGTTTGTTAACTCTGTTTTATTTGCCATTATTTTGGATCAACCTTGTTTATGTGAAATCAGGAATCTACTGCTGCATTTGCTCAAGACGTGGTCATTAGATTTCATATAACGTGAAATAGCACATGCTGTTGCACTGGAATAGTTTGCAGGCCTGCACGTGCCCCTGAGCAAGCACTGATTTGTTTCGTTCTTTTTAATTCCCACCCCCTGCCCTCCTTTACTCTCTCCCAGGACTCCTGGCGACGTGTGGTCAGTACTGGAGTACAGATTGGTATCCCTATGCCCTGCTTCACTACAGCACTTTCTTTTTATGATGGATACAGGCATGAAATGTTACCAGCTAACCTGATCCAGGTAGGTACCTGAAATAGTGCATCTCCTGGCTACTGAAATACCATCATGTTGTTATTTAAATACTGATCTAAAGGCCAATATGGCAACCTATCCTAATCACTCAACATTATGAAGATAAAGCCATAAGTTGTCTAATATAATTTAGTTAAACCTGAAATTGACGGCAATAAAATACTATGAGATATCTGGATAAAGAACTCCAGAAACATTGGTGTGACAGTGCCTAGCGTGTGTTAGTATTCCATCTGTGAACCAAAGGTAATGGTATCTTTCAACCAAAAGGCTTTATAAAGAAGTAAATATCTTTGAACCTTTGGATGTATGTGCTTGGTTTTTAGATTAGTACCTAACAGAAATAATATACTTGTCTTCCTACAGAACTCGTAATTACTAGACATTAGTAAATGTTTAATTGCGGTGATTTTGCTAATAATGAGAAAATAGCTTTGAATGTTATAATACTGGAGTCAGATCTTATTTCTAACCTTCCTATAGTCAAGTATCAGGTGCAACTTCTAGTACTCATATGACTGTGATATTAATGTGTCTGGTTTTTGTGTGTGTGTTCTTATTTTAGGCTCAGCGCGATTACTTTGGTGCACATACGTATGAATTATTATCAAAGCCAGGTGTATTTATCCATACTGACTGGACAGGCCATGGAGGAAGTGCGTACTCTACTGCCTACAATGTCTAATGGAAGTACTTCCTCTTCAAGCCAAGATACTGTAGATCTCAGATATTCCTTCTAGAATACCACTTTTTACTGTACTGTGCTAGAACTTGTGTTTGGACACTTTTGTAATAACTTGTGGGTATATTTCATATAAATATATCTCAATATATATAAAAAAATACAAGAAAGCTAAATAAACTTCCTTATAAATGCATTGAGGTGTTTTCTTTGCACTGCTGCTGGCCAAAACTGGCTAAAATGTCTTTATGCAATATTTAATAGAATACATTTTAAAATAATTTTTTTTATTGTATTATAGTGCATAAACTCATAGGGATCAAGATAGAGGTGACTGCATTTCAGTAATTGCTGAAGTGGAGAATGGCAGACAGCACAGTAACTCTACACAAGATTTCAGGGAGGTAAAGGCTGTTTCTTGGTTGTCATTGTTTTATTTGTGGCAGGCAGTAGCTTGGTTCTTAAAGATTAATTCCTGGGTGTTCCCCGCACGCTGTGCGCTCTGTTTGTTTTCTGTGAAAGAGTGAAGGGTGGGATGGATCATGCAGAAACTTGAATGCAGGTCAAGGGTGTCAAGACTGATATTCCTGTCACCGATCCATTCTCCCTCCAGCTGGTTGTTCCCAGTTTTAAGCTCTGGTATAAACTGTTGGCTTAGCTGCGTGCTTGCGCTCTTTTGCCCAAATCTCCCTGCTTTTTTGCCTCCTCTTCCCATGGGGCAATTGCAAGTCACTGCAGTAGCATCCACATTTGGCCCCATTTGATATCCTCTTTCTGCAATCCCTCCGCCAATCGTCTCCAGGACTTTTGAAAATTCACCTGCGTGCCTGTACCTTCCCCCCTGCCCCCCCAAACCTCTCAAGTGTTAAATTTTATGCTGTGCACTGATTTTTATATTAATTTTTTGCTCCATTTATTTCTGCTAAAACACTTAGCTGAATATGTGTATGATTAGCAAAAGATTACTTTCAATTTAAAACAACTTTTCTACAAATTATGTTGTAAGATTTAGGAATTCCCTGAACTAAGTGCACGGCAAATTGCAGGCAATAGTGGTAACTGGAATGTCAACATTTTAGTAGTCAGTTTGCCCCAGCGTTGGTGGTTTAGGCTCTCCAGCAGGTGAGAAACTGCCGTGGTGGACAGTTAGGAGCTGTTTTACCAGTTTATTGTGTGCATAGGTGTTGTGTTTGGGGGGAAAATGGGATGTTCCCACTGATCTAGTCTGGTATGATACTAGGCTGAGAGAGCTGGGGGGGTTCAGCCTGGAGAAGAGAAGGCTCTGGGGAGACCTTCCAGCCCCTTCCGGAATCTGAAAGGGACCTACAAGAAATCTGGGGAGGGACTTTTTACAATGTAGTGATAGGGTGAGGGGTAACGGCTTCAAACTGGAAGAGGGGAGATTTAGATGAGATATTGGGGAGAAATTTTTCACTCTGAGGGTGGTGAGCCCCTGGCCAGGGTTGCCCGGAGCAGCTGTGGCTGCCCCATCCCTGGAGGTTCAAGGCCAGGTTGGACGGGGCTTGGAGCAACCTGGTCTAGTGGGAGGTGTCTCTGCCCAGGGCAGGGCGGGGACTGGATGGTCATTAAAGTCTCTTCCAACCCAAACCACTCTGTGATTCTGTGATGGTTGACAAATTGTGAGGTTTAGTTAAATCATCGTTGTTTTGAAATGTTTAGACGAATAGCGTAGAAGACAGAAGGTGCGTTACTGGATCATGGAAATAGGAGAAGCTCGGTGTGGAGTTTAGTCCTAGAGAGGAGAAAGTGAGTCACGGCATCAGAGCGAGGTACTTTTATCCCCAGTTCCGCAGCTGGGCTCGGGGTTTCTGCAGCATTTCTTCCCCTTGGTGCTGCAAAATCCTCTGCGAGTGTCCCAGGTGCCAGGAGCCGCGCTCGCTCTGTAGTCGTCTTTGAGCTGAACCGTTCGGGGTGAGAGGCGGGACGGGGCCAGGGGC
>VZSF01001520.1:1006203-1018304 GCA_013398295.1 Chionis minor
CAAGATTTCAGGGAGGTAAAGGCTGTTTCTTGGTTGTCATTGTTTTATTTGTGGCAGGCAGTAGCTTGGTTCTTAAAGATTAATTCCTGGGTGTTCCCCGCACGCTGTGCGCTCTGTTTGTTTTCTGTGAAAGAGTGAAGGGTGGGATGGATCATGCAGAAACTTGAATGCAGGTCAAGGGTGTCAAGACTGATATTCCTGTCACCGATCCATTCTCCCTCCAGCTGGTTGTTCCCAGTTTTAAGCTCTGGTATAAACTGTTGGCTTAGCTGCGTGCTTGCGCTCTTTTGCCCAAATCTCCCTGCTTTTTTGCCTCCTCTTCCCATGGGGCAATTGCAAGTCACTGCAGTAGCATCCACATTTGGCCCCATTTGATATCCTCTTTCTGCAATCCCTCCGCCAATCGTCTCCAGGACTTTTGAAAATTCACCTGCGTGCCTGTACCTTCCCCCCTGCCCCCCCAAACCTCTCAAGTGTTAAATTTTATGCTGTGCACTGATTTTTATATTAATTTTTTGCTCCATTTATTTCTGCTAAAACACTTAGCTGAATATGTGTATGATTAGCAAAAGATTACTTTCAATTTAAAACAACTTTTCTACAAATTATGTTGTAAGATTTAGGAATTCCCTGAACTAAGTGCACGGCAAATTGCAGGCAATAGTGGTAACTGGAATGTCAACATTTTAGTAGTCAGTTTGCCCCAGCGTTGGTGGTTTAGGCTCTCCAGCAGGTGAGAAACTGCCGTGGTGGACAGTTAGGAGCTGTTTTACCAGTTTATTGTGTGCATAGGTGTTGTGTTTGGGGGGAAAATGGGATGTTCCCACTGATCTAGTCTGGTATGATACTAGGCTGAGAGAGCTGGGGGGGTTCAGCCTGGAGAAGAGAAGGCTCTGGGGAGACCTTCCAGCCCCTTCCGGAATCTGAAAGGGACCTACAAGAAATCTGGGGAGGGACTTTTTACAATGTAGTGATAGGGTGAGGGGTAACGGCTTCAAACTGGAAGAGGGGAGATTTAGATGAGATATTGGGGAGAAATTTTTCACTCTGAGGGTGGTGAGCCCCTGGCCAGGGTTGCCCGGAGCAGCTGTGGCTGCCCCATCCCTGGAGGTTCAAGGCCAGGTTGGACGGGGCTTGGAGCAACCTGGTCTAGTGGGAGGTGTCTCTGCCCAGGGCAGGGCGGGGACTGGATGGTCATTAAAGTCTCTTCCAACCCAAACCACTCTGTGATTCTGTGATGGTTGACAAATTGTGAGGTTTAGTTAAATCATCGTTGTTTTGAAATGTTTAGACGAATAGCGTAGAAGACAGAAGGTGCGTTACTGGATCATGGAAATAGGAGAAGCTCGGTGTGGAGTTTAGTCCTAGAGAGGAGAAAGTGAGTCACGGCATCAGAGCGAGGTACTTTTATCCCCAGTTCCGCAGCTGGGCTCGGGGTTTCTGCAGCATTTCTTCCCCTTGGTGCTGCAAAATCCTCTGCGAGTGTCCCAGGTGCCAGGAGCCGCGCTCGCTCTGTAGTCGTCTTTGAGCTGAACCGTTCGGGGTGAGAGGCGGGACGGGGCCAGGGGCGGATCTCTCCTCCCTCCCGAGCCGCCAGACACGCCGGTAACTCCGCCGGAGGTCCCGGCCCACGCTCCCGGCGGGCGCGGGACGCTCGGGCGAGGCGGTGCAGCCGGACGGGTGCTNGGGGGGCGTGTTGGGGTCGCTTATGTTGCGGCCTTTTAAGCTGTTGTGATGTGGTGCGAGGGGTGGAGAAGCTCCTCTGCGAGGAGAGGCTGGAGAGCCGGGATCGTTCAGCCTGGAGAAGAGAAGGCTCCGGGGAGACCTTGGAGCCCCTTCGGAATCTGACAGGGGCCTGCAAGGCGGCTGGGGAGGGGCTTTTTCCGAGGTAGTGATAGGATGAGGGGTGATGGCTTCAGACTGGCAGGGGCGAGATTTAGATGAGATATTGGGAAGAAACTCTTTGCTGTGAGGATGGTGAGCCCCTGGCCAGGGCTGCCCACAGCAGCTGTGGCTGCCCCATCCCTGGAGGTTCAAGGCCAGGTTGGACGGGGCTTGGAGCAACCTGGTCTAGTGGGAGGTGTCTCTGCCCAGGGCAGGGCGGGGACTGGATGGTCATTAAAGTCTCTTCCAACCCAAACCACTCTGTGATTCTGTGATGGTTGACAAATTGTGAGGTTTAGTTAAATCATCGTTGTTTTGAAATGTTTAGACGAATAGCGTAGAAGACAGAAGGTGCGTTACTGGATCATGGAAATAGGAGAAGCTCGGTGTGGAGTTTAGTCCTAGAGAGGAGAAAGTGAGTCACGGCATCAGAGCGAGGTACTTTTATCCCCAGTTCCGCAGCTGGGCTCGGGGTTTCTGCAGCATTTCTTCCCCTTGGTGCTGCAAAATCCTCTGCGAGTGTCCCAGGTGCCAGGAGCCGCGCTCGCTCTGTAGTCGTCTTTGAGCTGAACCGTTCGGGGTGAGAGGCGGGACGGGGCCAGGGGCGGATCTCTCCTCCCTCCCGAGCCGCCAGACACGCCGGTAACTCCGCCGGAGGTCCCGGCCCACGCTCCCGGCGGGCGCGGGACGCTCGGGCGAGGCGGTGCAGCCGGACGGGTGCTGCCGGCACCGCTCCGAAGCGGGCCCTACCTTCGCGGGGCAACGTGCGAAGCCCCCGCGGCCCGTCCGTTTGTCCGTCCGTCCCGCGGGCCGGCGGGTTCCGGCGGGGCGGGGCGGGGGAACCGAGATGGCGGCGCCGCCCCGCCCCGCGGCGCCGGGCGGGAAAGCGGCCGGGCNGAGAGCCGGGATCGTTCAGCCTGGAGAAGAGAAGGCTCCGGGGAGACCTTGGAGCCCCTTCGGAATCTGACAGGGGCCTGCAAGGCGGCTGGGGAGGGGCTTTTTCCGAGGTAGTGATAGGATGAGGGGTGATGGCTTCAGACTGGCAGGGGCGAGATTTAGATGAGATATTGGGAAGAAACTCTTTGCTGTGAGGATGGTGAGCCCCTGGCCAGGGCTGCCCACAGCAGCTGTGGCTGCCCCATCCCTGGAGGTTCAAGGCCAGGTTGGACGGGGCTTGGAGCAGCCTGGTGTGGTGGGAGGTGTCCCTGCCCAGGGCAGGGAGTGACACTGGGTGGGCTTTAAGGTCCCTTCCGACCCAAACCACTCTGTGATTTACGCACAAGCTGGTACCTCAGTCTGCAGAGAACTGACCTGTCGCTGCCCCGGCTCCTTTCAGAGGCTGAAGGCTGCGGTTCACTACACGGTGGGCTGCCTGTGCCAGGATGTTGCAGAAGACAAAGACATGCAATTCAGCAAACAAACCATTGCAGCCATCTCAGAGATCACCTTCAGGCAGTGCGGTACTGAACTTTGTGTATTATCTATTTGTTCAAGAGCAATTGCTGGAGAAACGGTGCTTTAAAATGAATAGCACTGGAACTAGGTAACGCTAGTTCATTGTTTCTCGCATTACATTTTGGAAAGTACAAGAAATAGTGATTCTGGTTTTCAGACCTGGAAAAAGCATTTAATTGTATGTGGAAATATTGTGTGGGCCACTTGCCTGTGCAACAGAGTGGCATGTAGTAACAAGTTATGACTACTTTTTCTCATAACTAACTGGGATAACTAACTACAACTTCTCGTAACTAATCTGCAGTTCCACCGTTGTAACAACTAGAACTGTATTATGTATCTCTTCCTACTCAAAGATAGCATTTTAAAATATGTGGCATCTTTGTTTTCTCCAGAGAACTTTGCAAAAGACCTTGAAATGTTTGCAAGGTAGGTACTGGAACACTTGATTGTTACAAAAGCTTTCTTTTTTTTGTGTTCGGCTCCAATAACTAGATAATCTTTAAAATACATCTTGTAATTCAAGTTTTAAAGCGTTCTATTGGCTGATTAAATAGTGACTGTGAAGTTAGGAGATAGATATTCCCCTGTAGGTTCTTCCTCATCTTGGAAGTTCATTTACGTGGTACAAGCGATTGTTTAGATTAATGACTGTGTATAATTGTCAAATGCGTTGATACACAGCGGTACTGGATGGTTTGGGAGTGACAGAAGCTGACTAGCATGTCTGGGTTTCATCTGGTTGCTCCGAGGAGGTAAGGGAATGTTTTAAGGAGTCCAAACTTAACACAGCAACCTACTGGCAAGTAAGAGGGAGCGGAACAGTGGTGCTTGAAGTCCTGGTTGTGCTAAATTGTACTGTTTTTACACAGGAATTGTGGGAACTTAGATGTACAGATACAAACTTATAAAACAGGTTTTTGTGTATTATAGTCGGAGAAGATGAGGCATGTTTGGTTTACTGGGTCCCTATTAAGCCCTTTTAGTTAGTGTTCTCAATTAGATACTGTGTGGCCTCTTGCAACCAATGTTGGTAAACACTTCATAGGGTATTTTTTAATTTTATGCAGGCATGCAAAACGAAGCACAGTCACCACAGAAGATGTGAAGCTTTTGGCTAGAAGGAGCAGTTCTTTGGTGAGATTCACTGTATTTTCTGCCTCACAGCATTCTTAAACCAATTGGTTAGTTCCTAAGGCATTTCAGTGAAGGCTATAGATGATGAAGCAACTGTTGCTTAAGCAGTTTGCTGGCTTATTGATGATGGGTGGGCACAATCCAGTGATTTTTTAAATTTTCATCTTACTTTGCTTCATGACATTATGCCTCACTGTGGGAACACAGATCTGATTGCAATTCAAGCGGCAATGTTCTGGTTGCAACAGGGCTGCTGAGGTCCCAGGTACAAAAGTGCAATGAATGGACACATTACAGCAGTGTCAATCTTGGAAGTAAATCACTTTGTTTTTTCCTGATGTTGTGTCTTGTTTTAGCCTAAGGTCAGGAATAGCTTGAGCCCACCTTGCAGTGCTAAGCCTCCTGCCATTAATAAATACAGGGATGATTCACATGGTTGTATTCTCTTATCTGCTGATCTGTATGATGTTCAGTGGACTCAAATTCACTGATGTCTTAAGAAATACCTGTAAACGCTTCCATAAAGAATAATACTTCCAGTACTGATTTTAATTTTATATGAGGGGATTTTTTCCTTCCGTCTGTGATTTGAAATACGCAATGAGAACTTGCCCGAGAAGGCATAACAAATGCTGGAGCTGAATTTTGCATTCCTGTTTATGTCAAGTGAGTGCAGAGGAATCTTGCCATGTTTCTGTACTCTGATTGTATCTCAGCAAACTACAGCTGTGAGTAACTGCTAATGTTGCTGTCTTGGTTCTAGAGATGGATGTAATGTACGTTTATAAATCCTAGTCTTGCCAGGGCATTTCAGTATCTGAGGATATCCAGCTTAGACTGAGAGCTTTGTGCAAGAATTAAAACTAATTGATGTTTGTCAGCCTTTTTGGAGTGTCTGTCGTCTTTTTTGTAGTAAGACTTTGCCCTGTTAATTTCTCTTAAACATTTCTATCTAATTTCTCCTGAATAAATTAATTTCCTCAGTAGATGACTGATTATTTTATTTTTCTCAGCTAAAGTATATCACCCAGAAGAGTGAAGAGATCGTGTCAAGTAACATGGAGCAAAAGGAGAAGAAGAAAAAGAAGTCCAGTGCAGATAAGGGAGGGAGAACTTCTGGGGAACGAGAAGCAGTGGTGACTGAAAGTGAAGACTCCAACATGGCATGATTTACCTTTCAAGTAATGTCTATGGTCATTTTCTCTTATTATCCTTGAGAAACCAGAGTTAGTCTATTAGAGATTCCTCTTGCAGGTTAGCAACGGTAATGAATCCAACGTGATTAGTTGGACTTTTTTGTTCCAAAAATGAACGGTCTGTCAGAATTCAGTAAAACATCCAAAATGCCTTAATTGTTCACACAGATGTATCTTACCGTTATTAAAATGAAAATCCTTTAAAGAAAGAGTGTAAAGCAGAACATTCTTGCTGACCATAGTAATTCAGTACGTACAACTCCCTCCATGCTGCTACTACTTAGGTTCTCCAGTAATTGTTTGACTTCTTCCTTGCTTCCTTTTTTGATATTTTCACTTGGGTATTTTGAATATTTTATTTTTGTTTTAATAGCCATATCTCTCACTTGGTGTCTTGACAATTAAAACATGTTTTACGTCATTTTTCACCTGTGATGCTGCTGGTATACAATCTTCATTTTCAGTAAGTTGCATTACATGTCTAATTTCACTGTAGTAGTAACATGGCTCCCGGGTGGTGGTCAGAAATATGTCACCATTGCCCTCTGCTGGACTGACAGAGGCTTACCTAATGCTGGTGATGCAAAAGAAGCAGATTTAAAGACATAAGATATTAGACAGATAAAGCCAAGTGGAATGAGAAGGCTGCTTAAGCTACTGCGTGGGCAAACTTTATCAAGCAAGAGTATGCTTGCCAAGGATAGGCTAAAATACGCAGCAAGAGAGGAAAGACTTGAACGCCGTCTCTTGCTCAGCCCTTGATTTATGAGACAAACTCTTCCTTGAAGCCACTTGTTCCTTCCTGAAGGATAGTTAGGGCGGTTCCCCAAACCCAAGTTTAAAATCATCAGGTCCTCATTTTAGGAAGACTCATACCTTCAGTACTACCCCAAGATAAAGGAGGTACCAGATAACAGAGTATTTTTTATCACTGTTGAGAACTTCCAGGTGTAGCCTCGTTCCTTGTTTAAAACCCTTCTCTTGAAAGAAGAGCAGGCTTTCCGGACTGGAGTCACTCAGCAGCTCTACATGGCACAATGGAAAAAGAGTAACGCTCTGGACTCCCTACACGTGCTCCCTTTTAGTCTTGCTCTATATTTGAGCTATTAAACAGTAGTGGATACGGGAAAAAACCATGCCTTTTGTAGGCTGTAGCTATCCAATATTGATCCAATAAAATCAAGTGCTACAGCACAGCTCTTGTACAGCTTGAGGAGTAGAATTTCTGTTGCCAAGTTGCTTGTAAAAACCAAAAGCATTGTGGCTTTGAGCAAGACTGAAAAACTGGTTTATAACGGAGAGAGTGTTAATCACACGCTGAGACATAAGCTCACAGAAAAAGCTTGCTGACAGCTAGTCTACTCAATGCGTGCTATTTCAATTGGTAGCCAGGGTAATTAGCTTTGAGTGCAATAGAGCATGCTTCAAAACGCCTGTTAATGCACAGCCAGATACACTATTTCAGAAAGACTTGACCATAAAAACGTTCTAGCTATTTAAAGCGGCAGGAAACCTTTTTACCTGCCATGGCCTATAATGTTACAAGCCAGAAGTGTATATTGTAAGAAGCGATTGCTTGTCTTGGCAAAACAGACTGACCAAAAAAGTTGACTGCAAGCTTCCCCCTTAAGTCCAGTCAATTCCCATACGGATAGCTTCATCTGAAGCTACATTAAGTATTTTGGCTTACCTGCTCAAAGGCACTAAACTAGAATATTTCTTAGTTACACTGGCAGTCTGGAGTGTGCTATAATTCAACTGGAATGCCTGCATGCAACGGCTTAATCTGAGTGCCTGCTGTAGGAATACTCATTAGTTGGCATCCTGTGCCAGTTAAGGTTAAATCAGAGGGTTTTGCACGATACCAGAAAACACTTGTACCTACTAAACTTTAGAAGTTTCAGCACCCTTTTCAGGTTTTTTTCATAGACATCTTCTGTTCTCACAAGAGAAGAACAGATTGTGCCGGCTGAGAGTTCTGGTGCAGTGTCACCAGTGTGAACCTGAATTCTACCTCAATACTTTGGAGAGGTTAAATACAGAGTACTTCCATATTTAATTTATTCTTCCTCTATCCTAAAGGTAATACTGTACTTAATCAGCCCATTCTTTAATCGTAGAAGCTGGTGGAAATACCAAAACTACTCCAACAGTAAGGTAAAAAGGTTTTAATGATGTTAGAAAAAAAGACTTTAACAAACTTAAAAATAAGCCAGTTGATACAAAACCATCATGATACTACACGAATGATTAGGAGAGTAATTCTTGCCCTGTTCAACTGTGTCTCAAAGTGTCTTCCATCCTTGGGAGGACAAAGTAAGCAAACTGCCTGGGGCTTCAGAAGCTAGACCCGTCATTATCAGATGGAAGCTTCTGGCTCCCAACCAGGTATTCAAAGCTGAACATGCTGTGTTTAGCAATACCATTGTTCTAGTATTCTGCAAAAAGTCAAAATCCCTTTGGTTACACATGATTTGAATCATCACAGGAGTTTAAGCCTCAGGACAATGTCCAGATTTTAGTTGCCTATAGCCAGACCACAGTATGACCAGCAAACTATGGCTCCCAGGATATATCTTTGCCTGTACTGATTCTAACGCAAAAAAAAAAAAAAAAAAAAAAANGCAGCACTAGTCTTATTTTTTGCGTTTTGAACTAAGCAAGTCTCCCCAGGGTAGTGTTTTCTTGCCCTTCGACATGCTCCTTAGGGAATGCAAAGTCTGCACTTGTTGTAGACGCTTGGAGAGCTCCTGATCACAGGCTTGCTGCAGAGCTTCAGCCTTCTGCTTGTCCCATCTTAGAGCCGAGGCCAGGGCTTCTGTGTCTTCTTTCAAGACCAGCTGTGGCAAGAGAGATTTCTAATAATCTTTTCTACTGATGCTCCTCCACCACTAACCCCTCTGCCCTGTTAAGGACAGCAGTAATGAGACACCTGTTTAATACTGGGCATTTGCTACTGGAGATGTTCCCAGCTTTTATCATCTATCCCATGGGCTTAGTGGATTTTCAATATTCTACCAACACTCAGAGCTTGAAGCCATATTTAGATTTCCAAGGAACAGAATGCAGCTACTTAGTTTCTACAGCAGGGAAGAGCAAGAGGAGCAAGTTCACAGCATTAGAAAGAAAACATTTTCTAATGGTTAAAGTTTACCTAGACTTTCCTTTCCAAGCTATGGGTTTATTTACACTGCTCTTCAAAATAAGGAGGTTTTTATTTTGGCTTGGGATGAATAGAAGAAATATAGCTAGATGCATCTGCATAGAAAAAAACCTTGCTGGTAAGACAGCTGAAGCACTGGCTGACTATGATTTGGCAGAGATCAAAACCAAAATTATTTTGTGGCTTTTCAGAGGACAGACTAGAGTACTTGGAATAGCCTCAGCTGGCTATTACCAAGCAGGGGGTAGCGTTACTGAGGAAGAGAAATAGATTTAATCTTACCACTTTGAGACGGAGATATATTGACTTACAGCCTCCAAGGACAGCTTCCCCTATAACCTCGCTCTCCAAAGGGCGAGATTTGCCCGAATATGGTTACATCATTCTCACCCACCTCTAGATCTTGACTGTCCAAGCAGAGCTCTGGAGCAGGTTTCTCTTTCAGAGCAGCAAGGATGTGGTCACTGAGCCCTGTTTTGGCTGAAGGGCCTGTACTGCTGGCACCTGTGTCAACCACATCCATCTCCTTCCTTGGTACGGTCTCAGATTCTGAAAAGGAGCAGAATCATTATTGCCCGTGACAAACACAGCACAGGAAAAGGAGCCTGGACTGCTTTGATGGTTTTAAGATTAATAAAATACACATTCTATCTATGTGCATCCTCTGACTTAAGAAATCCACAATGTTAAGGATGATTACATGATTTAAGCTTTTCCCCCAGTATTCCACTTTCAGGCATTGTGAGAAATGTGACACAGCAGTGAGAGCAGTCCTGGTCTCACCCAGTCAGAGAATTCTTACGCTCCCTGCTATTACATCCACCACATTAATACCTGCTAAGTGACTCGCTCCAGTCCTTCACTCTGCCTTATTTATTCCACTCAACTACTTCAGGCACCTCTGAAAACCTCCTTCTCCAGCACCGTAACGCTCCCTACCTGCTACTTTGCTTAAGATACTGTCTTCATTTTTCAAGGCCTCTAGGTAGAGTTCTAGGAGCTGTCTTGACTGGCGTTCTTCTTCCCGTCTGTCCAGCACCTGCTGCAGGGTGTCCTGCAATACCTGGATTTTGGTTTGACTTTGGGCGAGTTCTTCTGCCAGGTCTGAGCGTGGTACATCAATAAGCACCTTGAAACAATGAGAGCGCTCCTGTTACACGGACTGATTGAGTAACGCATTCCATTACACTGCCTACAGTACAAACAGCAAGCCTCCTGAACGACAGGGCCTCCACCTTCACGAAACCCAGCATGTTTCACAAGGTTTCCTGTCACAGCATGTCAGCCTAGTTATGAGAAGCTGCAGTGACAATCCACCAGCCCCCATCCTTTACCAGAAGCCAAAATGCATCCAGGAAGGCGTGGAATCATGTGTGTTTTTACCAGAAATCCTGACAACTCCTAGCAATCAAAGTGTCACTGCTTAAGAGCGCATGGGAATACACAAAGGAAAGCCAATAGTCTGGCACTTGGGAAGCTGCATGTTGCAGGAGGACACGAAGAGGCGGTCATCTATCTCCATGCCTGACTGCATACAAGGTGCGAAGCAGTCAGATACTGGAATCAATCAGCTCTGGAAACAGAGTTCTTTGAACCCCTCTGGAGCAGATAAATTTGGCACGCTCCCAGCCTTCCCTTTTGACACGTTACACAGGTGTCTGGTTTTAAGGAAGGAGCCCACCTCAGTCGTCATTCAGCCAAATCTTGACTTTTTGCCCTCCCAGTGCCAGAACTGGAAAGACATGTTGTGAGGGACAACCAGTGACTGAGCATCCTCCTCAGACACTTGCGAGTGTTTCCCCTCATGGAGAAATTTGATTCTAGCACCAAAGCCAAACACCAGCAGCTGAATTAAGCTGGAGAGCTTGTTTTCTCTGTTCTCTGCCTTATCTAGTGAGATAAATGGATGATGGGCGGAGCCAAGGACAGCAATTAGAGGTGTCCCCACTGTACCTGGAGGTCTTCCTCAGACATCAAGATAATATTAGACAGGTCATCCTTCAGTTGCCTGGCCAGCTGCTTCCACTTCTCTGCAGCACTGTCCACTTCATCCACAGACTCCGAGAGCCAGGCTGTTCCGCTGTCTGACACAAGAGTCATCAGTTTCGTGGGTCATTCCTGACCCACCTGAGCCAGCCCAGTTCAGTAGGTGGATTCCAAACACCCCTCCCCTTCCACACTCCCTCAGCCAGAGAGTACCTAAGCTTTTGCTGGACCATTTCTCATTCTTGGCCAGTGCCACAAACTTGGTGTTAGCTGGCAGGCACAAGAAGTAATCTTCATCATCCACAATGGTGCCGTCTTCTGCCAGTACTAAGGTGATGGGCTCCGTGGCCTTGTCAATAGCCAGAATGCCACGAGCTGCAGAACAGAAAAAACACTTAATGAAATAATAAAACTGACATAAACGCTACCCTTTTATTACACCCATCACAAAAGACAAGCAAGTAAATAAGCATTTTAGGCTGGAGACCAGGACCTGTCTCCGCACATCAGCTCTTTCTTAGCAGGTTCTCGGCAGTTTCCCCTCCAGAAATTAACATTCTCGCTGCCAACCTTGACTTCCATGTGGAAGGAGGTGCATTTCAGCAAAACGACTTCCAGGCGGTTATTCCCACCTCCCTTCGCCTCCCCCCGGACACCTGCTCTCCTTCCCTCTGTTCCACGGCAGGGATCGGGCCCGGGCGCGGGCCGTCATGGAAACGGCGGCCGAGGCCTCAAACCGGCGGCTCCCGGGAGCCCACCGGGGACCCCGCCACGGCGGCCCCTCCGAACCCGCCGCTCCCCGCCCGGCCGCCCCTCACCCTTGTCGCGCAGCTCCCGCAGGCAGGAGGCGGCCACGCCGTGCTGCTCCCGCCCGTCCCGCCGCCGCAGCAGGCAGCGCTTCAGCGGCGCCGCCATGGCCGCCGCTCGCCCGGCGGGACGCGGAGTTCCGTGGATGCCGGCCCGGGGTGACCAGGCGAGCCGGGACGCTGCAACCCACACCGCCTCCCGCTCTCCTCAGCCGGTCCGCCCGCGGGCTCCCGTCGCGGCGGGAGGCGGCGAACTCACGCCAGGAGCGGTGCCCCTACCGGGCGCATCGGTGCCCCGGCGTTCGACTGGTTCCGCCTGCCGGGGCGCGGGGGGGACGGCGACGGCGGTGAGGGCGTTGCATCGTTTGGGCGGGGATGGATTAGCCGGGCCTGGGAAGATGGCCTCCTCGGAGCAAGCGGAGCAGCCCAGCCAGGTAAGCGGCGGCCGGCGCTCTGCCGGCCCGGCGCGGGCAG
>VZSF01001520.1:1018352-1147444 GCA_013398295.1 Chionis minor
GCCGAGGTGCTGGGCGCGCTGCGGGAGAAGCGGGGGGAGGCTGGCGGGGAGGGCCGGGACGCCCCGCTCGGCGGGCAGCGCCTCACCCCCCCGCCGTGCCCGCTGGCCGCAGCCGCGCTTCGCCTCACGGCGGCCGCCGGTTGGTAGCTCGGCAGGCTGCCCTGCCCGGTGCGGCTCCCGCCGGGGGAGCTGGGCGGGCCAGGCCCCGAGGCGGTGGGCACCTGCTCGGTTGAGGGGCTGCGTGTGAAAATCAATAAAGCTGTTGTGTGGAGGAGGAGGAGAAGGGGTGGGGGGAGCGCGGCCAGAGAGAAAGGAGGCAATTCGTGCGGCAGTCAGCGGGGTGTTGGAATGAGGCGGGGTACCCGTCAGACACAGCCTGCCTTCTACCTCGCAGCTGCCAGGTTCCGCAGGTCCTTGAACCAGCAGCATAAAAGGGCAGAGCGGTGACAGAGGTGGTGTAAGCATTGTCAAAAACTGAATGGGGACGGTATAAGAGACGTCTAAGTTCGCTGGCTTGAGTGCATGCTCAGGAAAGATACTAAAAGCTTAAGATGTTTTGAAATTGGGACCTGAAATGAGTAGGGAAACATGGAAGTGTGAGGTAGTTGTACATAGCATAGGTTTCTGATCACTTGCACTGGCTTGCTTGTCATCCAGGGTAACTTGTATTTCATTGCAAGCTCCACCTGCCTCAAATTTAGTGGCCTCCTGGCAGCGCTCTCATCTCGCCAGTATCTCAAACGCACTCCTGAGTATGGGATACCCATGGAATTTAGTATAATCCTTTAGGTGGCCACAGAGGGCCCTCCTGGAGCCAGCAGGAGTTGACAGGTCTGGCCGTTTCAGCAACGGGGAAGAAAATAGAGCAGAGTACCGCCAACACACTTTCACGTTCAATCATTCAAATGTATCTGAATTTGACTAAATTGGTGTGAGCCTCTCTGTTGACTGGGCTGAAGAGGCTGACTTTGCTGGGAACGTTGCTGAACTAAACTGAAACAGAAATCCATTACATAAAAATCATCCTCTGACTAACTCACACAGATCTCCTCCTAGGTTGTGAAAGGCCGAGTTACCAAACCCGCGGCAGGCTTGCTGTTTTGCATTGGCCGCCTGCTTTCATCGGTTGTAGTTGGAGGTGCAGGCATGACAGTCCATTCCTCATGCTTGGAGGGGATGCTTTCGGAATGAGGAAGCCTGAAACAACCTGCCACTGATCCATAAGCCACTTGGACAGCCTACAAGGCAGTTGACTAGAGGTTTCCAAGAAAGCTGATTAACTGGCAAACACGGTTGCCTGAGGGACATCCAGATTCTCTTGAGTTTGGATATAGTATTGTCCCATTGCACCCTTTTTTTTTTAACATTTATTTAGTGTTGCCTTACCTCAAAAGAAGGTTTTATGTTTGGAAATGGAAAAGTTTTGCTTTTTAATGGGCCTCATAAATGTAGCCAGAGCACCCCCTGGGATTTAAAATTAAGCACATGAAGAAAGTCACTCTACCACTGTCTCTGGGGAGAAAAATGGGAATGGTAACTCTTACCGTTTGTATAACATGGAGAGTTCTTCAGGCATTGTCTGAATATATAGCATTAAGAATATATAGCATATAGATGAATTCTGAAGGGGAAAATTTTTGGAATAAAACGAAACTATGAAAATACCCTTATTAGTTTAGCAGAATGCAAATGCTACTCCTCTTATGCAATTGTTGCAGTTTTGACACTGTTGTCAATGTGTGTAAAGCGTTGTCCCCTTTGCATGCTAAACATTTAGAGAATTAAAAAAAAATTATGTTGTTTGATGATGTTTATTTATTTATTACCAAGAATTCAACATAAGGCTACATGTAGCAGCACTGCCTTGCCTAACGTGTTTATGTTTGGGTCCCATTGTGTTTTCTATTACAAATCTAGTTAGGTTAGATGCTGAAAAGGGAGTGTCAGGTATCTTTTGGCTTATTATCTGTTTTTCTTAGTTTAATTTTCTCATTCTCATGAATTAATATGTTGCCTCAAGCATTGTGGGGAGGGAGGAGTGTTGCAGCTCAAATGAAACCATTTACATAGATAGATTTATATTCTAAAGGCAACAGACATTTCTACCAGAGATTTTAAAATATTTGGTTTTGTTTAGAAAGTGTGTCCCTTGGGCCTTTAGCAATGTCTTTACTAAAAAAATAAACAGAAGAAAAGATCCTGTCTCTCTATTACTATTCGTTATAGTAAAAGAAAGGGAAGAGCAAGATGATGGTATAGCCTCTGAAGAGAATAACTGATTTCTGATTTTTCTTGGCTATCAGTATTTCTTTGATGCTGAATACTCTGGCGCTATATTTGTTGAGTCTTGTTGGCTCAGCCAGCCAGCAACCCAGGCCTCCGGTGTTCAATTTAACTGTAAATCTCAGTATTGTGAGAGAAGTTGAAATTATTTAACTAGTAGTTAAATAGTGTCGTTGGTTTAGATAACTATGTCTAAATTTTTCCAAGCTGCTTCATTTGGGACACAAAATGATACCTAATTATCTGTACAATTATGTGCGGAAGCTGAGAATCCTGTAGCCTGGAAGTCAGTATGTAGCTGGTCCATGTGAGTCGTTAAAGGCTTGAAATTGTTAAAGTCAATGGCTGAATTTGGCTTGGTACCAGAAGGGTAGTGCAGCCATTGAAGCAGAATAGGCAGAGTGAGTGGATTCTGTTTGTGGGATTCTTTTGTTTGTTTTTGACACTGGGAGGCTCACTATGCTAAAAACAGACTACATATAAATTTAATGTAGGAGACTGAGAATGGAGAGATGATAAGGTGAACAGAATGCATTGGTGTTTCAACATCTTTTATACTTGTTGATGTTCTTACATGTGGTTTAGTGGGGAAGCAAGCAGAGTACAAAAGTCCAAATCTTACTGTTATCTTCCTAAACCTTCATTGTACTCACTTTGGAGTGAGTCTACCATCTAGCTCCGTTTTTATTTCATGTCGGGAAGTAGTTAAAGCGAATTAAAAAGATGTTGAAAGGTGCCTGATTTGTTGCTCCCGAGATGTAATTCCCTAGCTGCATTGTTAGTCGGTATGACTAACTAGGTAAATTTTCTTCCCCACTTGCCTGTAGCTCTTGACTGTTAAGCCTCTGGATTCTCTGCCTTAAAAGATGTTTTTTATGGTGGAGATAAACAGTGTCTGGACTGTTTTCATGAAATACAGACTATTGAACAACCATTGCATGGAAAGGATGGAATCTTCCCTGACTTGTCTCGGAGCTAACGTGTTCTGGAGGGTTACTGTCCTCTCCCTTGTAAGAATAGTTCCTTTGCTGTTACACTATGCCTTATACTTGGAAATCTTGCTGGAAGGAAAATGCAGATCTCATTTAAAATGTTGGTAGATTTGGACAATGCAGTCAAAATACCATAAATTATCCAACTCATCATATAGATGTCATCAGGTTACATACAAGCATGTGTCAGAATTTTTGAATATTAGTCTTTGGGATCAAGAGTTTTACTTGTCAAGAGAATACATGTTTTCTCACAGTAACCTAGGCTTCATTTCAAATCCGTCTTTGGGCAGTTTCCCAGGTTAGCCAAATTTTGTGTGGAGTGACAGCCCATGAATACTACTGCAGCTCCTTGAGGCAGAACATACATGCTGTACTACTTAGGATGCTCTGGGAATTTTCTGAGGATATGAATTCCATGGTGGTTTCTTTCTGGCTTTGTGCCTTTGTGACTTTACTGTTTGCACCACACATCTGTAGCTTTTCTCTTTGTGAAGTCAGCTTAAGTAGTTAAAATGCTTTGAATTTTCCTTGAAACATGCTACAGAAGAGCAAAATACATATATTCTTAGAAAACTCAATGCCAATTGGCTTGATGCAACAATTCCATGGAAATAGTGAAGAAATAAAATAGACCATATCCACCAAATAAGTTTATCCACAACCTAAACAGGTTCAGTTAACTTATAAATCATGCAAGCCATATTCTTGTGTTGATTTGGATGTTTTCTGTATTTTTGGAGGAGCGGCTGGATCTTGAGACTGTTTGCTATTTTTCCTTTATCCAGCTACAAAAGATTTGAAAGCAAATATACAATGCATATAAAAATGGGAAGCCAGTGACAAGGTTGAAGAGAGACATGCCCTTTTCTTGGTGTCACGTAGCATTATTGTCACTACTACAGACAGACAGATGGGGCAGTGTGACGACCGGTATGGTGTTGAAGCTGCTATTTGCAGTGGTTATGTCAAGTGAATTCTTAGTGACTGAAGTTTTTGCAGGTATGTAGTGGAGTAGCAACACAAAAGATGATGACTGCTCATGATGAGACTAAGGGCCTCTCTAGAGAATCACTGCCTGGCTGTGAGATCTGGCTGGGCCCTGGTGATGATGCTTGTGTCTGGAAGCGGCTGAGTTGCAGTATATTTGAGTTTCTGGCACCCTCTTGTGGTAAATACTTATTTTTATATATTTTTTTTGCATATTTTGTAGGTGGAGGAAAAAATCTTGACATACTTTGAAGGTGCATAAAAGCGGTGAATACAATTGGAGGACAAAAAAGTCACTTAGGGACCTTTATGCTACCATTTGAAAGTTTTATCTTTCCCTGTACTCAATGACTAGGATCACTGAGCCTCAAAACTTGTCTTCATTACTAATAAAACTGCATTTTTTTACAATTGACCTAAGCAGAATGTGTCACCTCTCCTAAGATAAAAAAAACAGAGAAAAGGCAGTACAATTTAGACCATCTTAACATCATGTGAATCCCCTTTGAAAGTAGATGGTTGACTAAGATAAGTTTATTCTATGGTAAAACTTAGGTATCCCTACCTTGGGAGAGCTGATACATGCTAGTTACACAGAGATCAAACTGCGCTTTTTTTGTCAGAGAAGAAAAGCCCAGAGAGTAATTCTGTAAAATGTGAGACCATGCTAAAATGTTATGCCTGGTCTTGATGAGTGAGTGAATATGAGCAGGAGAGCCTGGAGCGTGGAAGCTCTTGAATTTTAAGTCTAGTCCAGTCTTTGGCTTGCTGTCCTGCTTTAATCAAATAGTTTCGCTTTCCTCCTGCGTGCCACCCTTTCCTAGCGTGCAAGGTAAGGTGTTCAGCACCTGCCCTAAAACCGTGTCTCTTAGTTACGTGTGGGAAACAAGGATGGTACTGGTGGTGTGGGATTGAGCGCGCCCCCAGCAAGTTTGCGATGACATGAAGCTGCGTGGAGTGGTCAACACGCTAGAGGGAAGGGATGCCATCCAGAGGGACCTGGACAGGCTTGAGAGGTGGGCCTGTGCCAGCCTCATGAAGTTCAACAAGGTCAAGTGCAAGGTCCTGCACGTGGGTTGGGACAACCCCATGCACAAATACAGGCTGGGCAGAGAATGGATTGAGAACAGCCGGGAGGAGAAGGTGTTGGTAGATGAGAAGCTCAACATGCCTGTCCACCTGCCCAGGGCAGGGGGTTGGAACTAGATGGTCTTTAAGATTCCTTCCAACTCTAACCATTCTGTTGATTCTATGACTGTTAACAAATTGTGAGGTTTAGTTAAATCATCAATGGTTTGAAATCTTTAAAAGAATAGTGTAGAAAACGAAGGGTGCGTTACTGGATCATGGAAATAGGAGAAGCTCGGTGTGGAGTTTAGTCCTAGAGAGGAGAAAGTGAACCATGGAATCAGTGAGGTACTTTCTTATCCACTTCAATAGCAGTGCTTTGGGCTTCTGCAGCATTTCTTCCCTTTAGCATTGCAAAATTCTTGTGAATGTCAAGTACTGATCAGGTCCCTTTGGACAGGCAAGTTACTACCCTCATTTCATATATGATGAAAATATCCTGTCTTATACCAGGCAGTGTGACAAGTGTTGCCACTAAGAGTTTAGCAGAGGGAGTCCCAGTTGCATGCTGTGTTTGTTCACTGTGCCATGTATTTCAGAATTTGAGTTGGAGCGAACATTTCTTTCATGACATCTCTCGGTAGTCTCTCTGGCTCTTCACTGCTGTCTCCCTAAAGCAAATTCTGCAGATTCTGTGCATTTTTTTGTTTTAAAGGGGGATTTCTGGAACTATTTTTTTGTGCCATTCTGACCTTTTTGACTCCTCTCCATCACAGAACTGATGCTCACAGCAGAAACGTTTATCTGCCTAAATCCTGCTCATTGGGAAGTCTTAATCGCCAACTTATTTCTAATTGTGTCTGTCCATCAGGTGGCAGTGTAACCTCACTCTTCTTTTTGCTTTACAGGCTGGCTCCTGCCCTGCAACTGAAAATGCAGCATCTCGGGAGCCACTGGTAAGTTCTTCAAGAAGCAGCATGTAATTTCTTGCTGATAATATGATATACATGAGTTCTTCTCTTTCCTGCATCATTTTGCATCCATTGTTTGGTTTTTCTAAGGAGCTGGTGCTTTGTGAAAAAGATGTAAACTGCCTTACGTTGCCCTGCTGTTGACCTCTGAATTCTGCCCTTTAGCCATAACCTGCCTTTCTGGGGTTAGACATGGCCACTAGTGCACTGAGTTGTCCTTTAGCACGGACTGCCTGTCCTGAGTGTGTGCAGTGTATGCTCTTGATGAGTGCTTATTTAGGAAAGAGTCTGAAGAAAGACCTGTGCAACATAATTTGAACTGAGATTCTTAGTGCTGTTGTCTAATAAAAAAACCCCTCTGCTGCTCAGAGACCTCATCCAATCTGTCTTTATTTTCAGATGCACTCAGAGTGAGCTTAGAAGTGTCTGGCAGCTGGCAGTGCATGTGATCCAATGTTTCACTCTAGAACTGTTTTGGAAAGAGCTCTGGGATTTTTTGTGTATGAGGATAACTGAGAGAACCCTGTTTTGTTTTCCTTTTTATGGTGACGTAGAGTGGGAAGTGAGCCACCGCTCTCTGAAGCTGCGGTATATATTTTTTTACAACCTTCGTTTTCTTTTTTTCATTCCTTTTCAGCCATCTATAACTCAGTCAAAACCTTGCCAAAATTCTTAGCCCATGTTGTTGTCCTAAACACATAAATCTCTAATTGAGTTTCTTCTCTGGCTTTCATTTGGTGATCATAGTGAATACAAGCTGTTTGCAATGATAAGACTCAAATACTTTCCATAATGGTGTGGCACTGGCCACATCAAAGTATTTTTACCTTGTAATTCTTACTGGAGAACGCGGGAGATAATTTTTAAAGGAGGGCAATGTGAATAAAGACCGTGCGCTTGGAAGGGTCAGTGAAATGCATGTAATGAAAGGGCTGTTCGTGAATTCTGTTAAGCTCTCAGTGAAAATCTCCCTTGTCTAGTAACACTGTGTCATCTCTTATTGCATGGACATCTGCCTATGAGATTACCTGAAGCTTTTATTGATACCGTATGCTTTGTGATCGAGTTGGTGGTTTGGTTTTTTGGGGGTTGGTTTCCTCTCCCCCCCCACCCCCACCCTGGGAAGGTCATAGCAGGCAGCAAATCGTCATAGCCTGTGTTGACTGACATTTTGTTCTCTTTCTCAGGGCAGATTCTAACATTACCTTTGATTTAATTAATTTCTTACTGTATATGCAGCTGAAGAATTGCTCAGAGGAAGCACATAGCAGTTGTGTATCTTTCTGTATAGGTGTGTATTCCTACGACATAAAATATTTATGAATTTAAAGATCTCCAACATAAACTTCACCCTAACAGTGCTGTCTTGCATGTGAGCTAATTAGAGTCCTTTGAAAGGTGGAGATTTTTCTCCTTATTTCTTCTTTTTTTTTTTTTTATATTAAGCTCTCACAGTCTTTGTCACGTTTGCTTAGGAGTCATTATTGCTTCCAGCTGAGTGACTGTAGAAGCCCTATTAAATGAGCAGTTCAGTTCTGTGAGCCAGATGACCTAACTTCCACCACACTACTGTGGCTTCTCTGTAGCCAGGATCATGCATGCTGCCTTCTAATGCATGCAGTAGATCTTGGTCCTTAAAGCAGGCTTGTAGGCACATGGCGCCATGTCATAAAAATGTTTACGGAGACACCAGAACAAACTATGGCATGAATCCAACAAATGGCTCTGTATGGGAAAGCCATGTGCTCGGGCATATCATTGCTGACTTCAAATCTGGTGTTAAGCAGTTGAAGAAGGCTTACAGAATCCAGAGGAGGGAGAAAAGAGTCTTGTGACCAAATTCTACTCTGTACCTCCTCACCTTTTTTGACTTAATTGGTGACTGAAAGTACTCAGTGCTTCCTAGGACTGAGATGTGTTTGGAACATACCAGTGGTGTTACGCACAAGTATGAGAAAGCAATAGAATTAGAACATCTTGCATTGTATCAATGTCATTATAGGTTTAAACTGGTTTTGTATTTATTGTATTTGTGATTCTGATGGACCCTGTATCATGCAATGTGCTAAATACCTTCTGCTGTGTGCTCAGTGACACCGTCTTCTGTGTACTCTGGACCCCCACAACCTGCTGCTTTCCACAGGAATCCAGGAGAAGCAATGATTTCTAGTTGTTTGCAAGAGGACTTCAGCGTTCTGCAAGATCATGTAGCAGATGCAATATGACACGTCATATTGTGTCCTGCATTTTGAGTCTTCAGAGCACACCTTGCTAAGGTTTATGGCCTTATTGAGGCCTTCAGAATGGAGCCCTACAAACTAATGTCACACTCCTAATTGCGCTTTCTTCAACCCGCTCTTGATGTTTTGAACTACCAAACTGGAGATAAGGGACTCCACGTCCACACCATTAATCCCTTGAGTGATCCAGTGTCCTTACAATAAACTGTCCCAACTGAAAAATACTCCCTAATAAGAGGTCATTGTGTTATAGTACTGACAGTGGAGAATGAGTTAGAGGGGGATGGGAAAAGCTATAATTTTTGCGGCAGAGAGCGGACACTCATTTCCCTAGCTGTCGGTCTTGGCCCATTAAAATTTGCCGTGTAGCTCCATAGTGGGAAGTGTAACCTTGTGTTAGCAGAGTGTCAGCATCTCGCTCTGCTGCTGTTTACAGCCACGTTTGTCATCGTCAGTGTGGGATCAGCTTCTCCTTGAGTCCAGCTTATCAGTGAACGCTGCTGCATCCCTTTCTGCTTGTATGTGGAGCCGCCTCTGATAATCCTCCAAACACTTGTGGAATTGGAATAGGTTTGTGTTTTTGCAACCATTCAAAGTCCTGGGATGTGCAAAAGATGTAACTATGTAGGAGAAAACCTCTTTCTGTGAGGTGAAAGCGTTAGAAAAATCACATTTTCTTCTTAAATCTTTGTTGCTTTGGTCTAATTTCTCTCTTTAGTGTAATTATGTTCTTTTCTGCTTCTCTTCTTAGCTTGTTTTGTCTCTTCCTAGCAGTGTCTTGTAGCTTTTTAACCATTCTGTGCTACTTTTGAGATGTTTTCAAGAGCTTGAGTATGTTTGTTACTGGCCTTTGCTTTCTGCCCAATCTGCTGCAGTCTGACTTACAGCTATGAAGGTTATATGTCTGATTGCCCCTAACATGAGCCTGGGTTGTAGGAAAAACCTAAGGAAGCAGAGTTTGTAAGCGAAGCTTTTCCACATGCTGCTTGTTTGTTGTTTTGGGTTGTTTTTTTCCTGCCACAAACTCGTTCCCATGCTGGTGATTGGTATCTGGAAGAAGTACTAATTGTAAATGTGCAAGTACTGGTTGTAAATGTAAAACATTCTCTTCATTTCTCACTAAGTTACAAAATCCCTGGATTATGATATGAGGAGTGGGGCATTTTCTTTTGCAGGATTATTAAAGTTTTCTTCTTTTATTTTTAGCACGTGCTGTTTCTTTCTGTTTCTTGCTGCAGATGATAGCAGTTAGCACTGAAATATGGACATTTTTTTCGCTTTTTTACAGGCTGTCAAAAGGTACAAGGTAACAAGAATTACTAGTGCCTCTATAGCAATTAGTGTAGAGTTTGCTGGTATATGTCCTTGTGGCTTTTTCCCCACCCTTTGTGAAACTGATTTTCAAATTTTTAAGGGTCATGATAATGGCCAAAATACCTTTAACACCTTTTTTTCTGTGCAGACATCATAGGGTACGCTGCAGGCATTGATTATTTTGTTTAGGGAATATGTCTCTGTTATCTCAATTTTCTAGAAAAGCTAATTGAGATATACAGGTTAATTGTTTAGCCAGGTTCACCCAGCAAGTTCATGGCATAGATGTGAGATCTATACCTGTTGGCCTGGTAAATGAGGTAATTTCTATTTCAGGAGCTTCATTCTGCCCCTTTTCTTTGGAAAAGCCTCTAGCCTTGCATAGAATTATAGACTGGTTTGGGTTGGAAGGGACCTTCAAGACCACCCAGTGCCACCACCTGCCCTGGGCAGGGACCCCTCCCACTAGACCAGGCTGCTCCAAGCCCCGTCCAACCTGGCCTTGAACCTCCAGGGATGGGGCAGCCACAGCTTCTCTGGTATAACCCTGGCCAGGGGCTCACCACCCTCACAGGCAACAATTTCTTCCTGAGATGTAACCTAAATCTTCCCTCTTTTATGTTAGAACTGTTACCCCTCATCCTACATGCGGTACACATTTTTGAACAGTGATTGTGGTGTACTGCCACTTCTTTGGTTCATCCCTTTTCTGCTTTTGACTACTTTCCTGGTGATTGAGGAATAATGAAAAAAATGCAGAGTAGAAAAGAGACTTAACAGAGACTTAACATTTCTATATCCATCATGTATCCAGTGTCACAAAATCACGTCAGTCAGTTTGTCCACGCTGAACACATTCAGTGTTTGTATCTATCTTTACTTTCCTGAACCATCAGTTGAGATCTCAAATTGAAGCCGTGGTGCTGGGGCTTGGTTATGGCCTTATTTAGTTCCTCTATGGTTTTTGTGTTCAGTTGCTAGGTTTCCTTAGAAGTAAACCAGTAAAATTTGTGATATGTGTTTATAATGGATAAAACTTTTGAAACTGCAACTGGACAGTTAGTTACCCTTTTCTCAGCTGCCTGGGTTTGGGTGCTCAGCATACAGTGCCAGGTAATAGAATTATTAGATCTTCTCTATTTCATTGCCTCCTTTTAAACTTTATCTGTTCTGTTAAGTTTCCTCTTTAGTAGGCTATGGTTAAATAGAATTTCATTGAGGTTTCTGAGGAAGGAGCTTTGCAATTGAGATTTTGAGTTTAACTACTTTTAGCTCTAACTGGTGTAATTAGAAGTTGATGGAGCCTAATCCGTGTGAACCATTGTCTTGATCCATGTGAACCATTTTATCTCCAGCCATGAGTGGGAATGAGGAAAAGTTACAGAACTGAGTCTTAAAATTTGAGAGAGTTTGTTGGGATTAATGTTAGTTAAGAGTACTCAGAATCTACTTTTAATGAACAGATCTTTGGGCACATTGAGAATCCATGTGCCTTCTCTTCTTACGAAGTAGTAGATAATCCTTCTGCGTGTTAATTGTTGTTTGAAATGAAGACAAGAATGGTATTTTCACTGAAAAACTCATACTTACGTTTCCTGGACACATTGTTACGCAAGGCATACCATGTAGTATTCTTAACCTTTCTTAAAGTTCAAAGATCCTAGCGTAGATTTGTAGAAAAATGTGATTATTTTTCAGAGGGACTTTCATTTCCAGAAGTGAAGTGAGCGACTGGAGTGTACTGGAGGGACACTCCCCATCACACTTTGGCTTTCCATTTTCCCACCTTTTATTGTTTAAGACAAGATTTATACCTGTTTACTGTACAAATTTTCTGTCTGCCTGAATGGGTTTGTTCGGAGTGGTGGCCTGCTCTGAATGCTTCTCTAAAAGTAAATCTATCCAGAGGGGATTTCCAGACAGCCAGAGTCAGTAGGCAACTAACTTGTAGCCCCCAGTGAAACATTAGTCAGAATAATTTACCACTGTCAGCAGGGGAGAGAGAGAGACTATCAGCATGGTGACCTCCCGCACAGGCAGTAACCCTAGTGCTGTGAAAATGCTTCAGTTTGTTTGGGGAGGTCCTGAATGTGTTGCTGTGGATTCCAGTGATGGACAATAATTCCATCAGGCTGTGGAGGGCAATTGCTGTGCAGATTTCAGTTTTATTTGACCTGTACAGAGAGCCAGAGGTGTGTGACTGCCTTAATATCCCTCGGTTTGCTGCAAAGAGAATTCTATGATTTACTAAGCAGAATTTTCTTGTGTTTGACCTTCTGCTAAGTTTGAATTATTTGGTTTTTGCCTGGTTTTTTCGCTTACTTCTATGTTTTCATTGACTTCTTTTGTCATTCGCCCAAAATGTACTCACTTAATCTGTCAATTCCTTTTACTCTGTTGATTTAGACAGATATATTAATATGTGCACAACATGCAGATGCAAATTTGCTTACTGAACATAGTTACAGGAACGCTGTCATGGGAAGTTAAATTGTCTATCTGAGGTCAATGGGAAAGTTCTTCTGGAATTCCTTTCAATCCCAATTTTAACAGAGGGTGGGCTATAATAGTTTGGGATATAACTTCTGTTGTAGAGTTATATGATAATGTATGAAAGCTAGAAACTTGCAGTAGTTACAGACAAAGCAGGTTAAGACCCTATCAGAGTGTGCAAAATGTAATAATGGCTTTGCCTGTCCCTAAGAGCTTAGAGGTTAAACGACACTTCAGAGCCGGTGGGTGAGGCAGCATAACAACTAGGAGAGGTAGAGTCATTTTCTATTACTAACAGTGTGGCGAGTTAGCAGCTTATAATCTTTTCTGTGCACTTGTGAGGTGTGAAAGCAATTCCTACTTGTTTTTCAGACAAACCAATATGACTGGTCAGAACACCTTTAAGATGGTTTTAAAGTAGTTGTAAGTTGTTCTTTACAAAACATGCAGGGAAATTAAAGTACTAGGAGTTGGATTAGAATCTTCTTTTGACATTAGCCATGATTTGACTTCCAGAGATCCCAGATGTCTCACTGAAGGTGAAGTGGAAGCTATAGTGCTTTGTGACATGGGGAAGAAAACCACTGGCACTCAGTTAGGAAATGCTTAACGTTACTTGATATTTTTGCCTTGAGAAAAATGAATTTAAATTTTTTGTTTATGTTCCCGTGATGTTTTGGAGGTCTAAACATGCTACACCTACAAGCAATTCTTTACAGATCATGGCCTGCTTTGCTGTCAGCTGGCTGTGCTGTATCTGTTGGCAGCCCAGCTGTCTGCCTGCTCGGAGAGATTGGGAACACTTTGCTGTGTGCATGCCCGCTGTTGGAAAGGATACCTATTAATTTCAAACAGGTGATGGCACACAGCAGAGATGCCTGCACAGTGTGCACTTTGGTAATGATGGGTTGTGGGATCAAGGTGAGATAATAGCATCATTTCAGCTACATGTGTGTGGAAAACATGCTATGTGCAGAACAACTTGTAGAGGGCAGCAGTTGCCCACAGTTCTGTCTGCCTAGGGAAAGCAAGCTGTCCGCCTTAACAACTTCACAGGACTGTCTGTCTTTTTGGGGGAGACTTGTTCTTCGGAGTGCCTCTTGACTCCACATTATTAAATTCCTAACCTGGAAAGTGTTGTTAGAGATTCTTAATTCCTCTCCTACCTCTAATACCACTGAGCAGTTGAACTCCTTTTGCCCATATCCAGACGCTGCCTCTGTCATTGTTACTGCAATCAAAAAGAATCTAGTGACAGCTAGTGATTCTTACCAGGTTATAAGTGCCTACATGGCATAACTTTCTTCACTTCTTGGCTTCCTCTTACTTTTAGCTGGGAGATCATGCCGTAAGAAAAAAAATGTAATGTCTAATAACGTCTTTGTTGTGCCTCAGAGCAAAGGATATGTTGCATCTTCATCATGTTAATAAGTAAGGTAACTGGGGCATAAAAGGCAGAATGGCTTATTCAAGGACTTGAAAGAACTTTCCCCAACTTTGATGCAGGAGAATACATCCTTCAGATACTTCTGATGCCAGCACCTTCAGAACCAAGATTTGCCAAACTAGGGAGCTGAGAGTTGGTGTAATTCCTGGATTTCCTGACCAATTTACTGGAGAAGAGACTTTGCCTGCTTTTCATGTTTCTTGTATTTCTCCATATGTCACTTACATTGCAAATCCTTCCGAACATCTTAATAGTTTTGTTTGTTTGTTTTGATTTTTGTATGCATGTTACATAGCTTTTCTTGTTACAATTGTACAGACCATGTCCTCTTCCCAATTGTGATCCCGTAATACACCACTGCTATTTTGACAGTTGCCTTTCTGGAAAAGTAACAGTGAAAATATGCATGGCCTTTTAGTAAAAGGATTTTACAGCTGGAGAGAAGCAAGAGAGATAGCTTCATATTGTCAGCCACACTCACAATATGCCCCACATTTTTACATTATCTATTTTATCTTTTGGTCAGAGCAGGATTTTCCTCTACTGTCAACTTCCTAGTGTTTTATCAAACATCTGAATGGCCTGAATGATGGTATTGCTTGGGATACAATTCTGCAGCAGGGTACATCTTGCTGGAATGGAGTTTCCCTGCTGTACAGTGAGAATTTCTTGTGTCTTCCTTCCAGCTTGCTTCTCCTGTTTGTTTTGTGTGCCACCCTAAGTGATTCCTTTCCTCCTTAAGCATCTGCACCCTTCAGATGTTTGCAGACAGTTATCACATCGTTTCTGCTTTCCCCCACCCCCATCCTGGTCTCTTAGCCAAGCTCTACATATTTAGCTCATTTAATCTTTCCTCATAAGTCAAGCCCATAATTGACAGCTCTGACACGAAGAGTCGCATTGGTTACACATGCTGCCAACAGGATATAAATACTTTCTGTGCAGTGATTGAGAATTACAGTCAAGACTGAGACGAGCACACCCCCCCCAGACACTATATTTTTGACAACCCCTTTCTCAACATCAGGTTGCCGCAATCCCAGAAAGATGGACATAATCCTCACTCTAATGGTCAGCTACCAAGCACCCACTCGGGTTCACAGGTCACTTGGGGAATTCAGTACTAAGGCCCCATGGGATTCCAGTCTGATCCAAATTCTTCCAGAGGTGGTGTTCTTCTCTATACTGCTCTTGCCAGGCGTGCAGGTGCCTCAGGCTGCTGATGGTCGTTCCTTCTGGGAAGGCAGAGCCGAGCTCTGTGCAGCTGAGTGTGCTGCCTCGAGTGAATGGGTCTTGCACATGCAAAATGGAAGAGGTGTTGCAACCAGTACCCCATGCGCATGTGTTAATGCGCTGCCATCAGGAGGCTCATAGCACTGGTGCTGGCAGGGATCTGTTGTGCAGATACTCTTGGCACTGATGTTCTCCAGTGTCTCTGCCAAGAGGAAGCTCAGGATGCTATCGATCCCATTGGCATAGCTGTGAACAAGTTCAGGGTTCTTGCTTATACATGTAGGATCTGGAAAGAGGGTTCTAGTCTTACCCAGAAAGGTGTTGCACTGGAGGAAGAGGTAGCTCCATAGCGTGTATCCATGTGTTGGTACATACAGACCTATTTCCAGCTAAACATATTTGGACGTTGCTTTAGATGTGACTTGTCTCCTCACGTTTGTTGCGTTCTCTTGAAGAAGATAGGTGCAGCTAACAAAAGTTGAGGAACTGGTAAATGAATCGTCTAGCTTCTAATGGTGTATTCTGTGAAGCTTCATATGATACAGCTTCCCCAGCGGGGCTGGTTCACAAACATTACATGTATTATTGCAAAGTATGCAACATAAAGAGAGCATTTATGAAAGGGAATATCAGAGGAAACATTATAACAGGGACCTTTATAGCCTTTCCATTATTATGGTTTAAATCTTGACATGGTCTTTATTTGCAATGACACTGGGACCAGTAAAGAAGTGTTTTTTCTCTTCCCCTCCCCTCCCCTTTCTCCCATCTCCTTTTCATTCTTTTCTTCCACATCCTGTTCTGAAGCTGTGGTGCAGAGATACAAATCATTAAACATGCAAGTAGTCAGAGAGCCAGGTTTCAGTTTGTGTGGAATCAGCCCCTTTTGACTCAGAAGTTGGAAACCAGATGACTCACTGTGATGCATGTTTGTTGTTTTTAATAACTGTCATTTTGCAAAATATGGTCAAAGCTTCAAACCATGACTTCTGGAGTAGGGGTGGTGTGTATTTATTTTTAATTTGGGAGGCTATATAAGCTGGAATGTGTTTGTAGCTGCAGTCTTCCCTTAAAATCTGAGATAAATTAAAGCATTGACAATGTGAAAGATTTTAGAGATAATTTTTTCCTGCTACCTGGGGAAAAAAATTATTTTCTTGATCAATTACTTGAAAAGGCTCCAGGTGCCAAACATCTGGTGGGATAGTAGGCCCCTGGTTTGTGTTTATGTTTTTTAATATATACCCAAAGGGACAGGTTTCTTAAAAAGAAAGCAGGCAGATGTTTTTCATTTGTGGGGTTTTAAAGAATAAATGCCATTCTTGCTTTATCATTCCAATTTCTAACAAAATCGTCATCTATCTCCTTTCTAAGAAGCTCCGTTTGCTAAGAAGCTAGCAAATACAGTCTTTTAGTAGCATAATTCCGTATCAATAAAAACTCTTAGCAGTATGGAAAATATGAAAATATCTACACGTTTCATTTTCTAGAGATTTATTACTACTTGTACAACGGTTTGTTAACTACAAGCTCAGTATTAAGTTCTTTATGAGTTTTTTGTGTTTTACTTTCTAACTTGTCTCAAGAAGCGTTGTTTTAATTTGTCAAAGTTCTACAGGTTTGTTTTGCAGGTCAGTTAATTCTCAGTGTAAATCTACAGCCACTCCATCAGGGAAGAATGGAGGTATACGTGTATAAAGTCTCTATATGTGCGAACAGAATTTGGCCCTAGATATAAAAACTGTATGTAAGTATCCTTATGATGGAATTCATTGTGGTCATGGATTTTCCTCTGGTTCGGTTTTCAGATTTGGATGCTTCGTAACTATTTCTATCATGATTTATATTACGGACTTTTGCAATTGTTATTGCAAAATGTAGTGCTGTGGTATAGTCCGAAGGAGGTATACTCTGAGCCTACCTCAGCCTGTTGCTTCTTGTTAGAGGGTAAAAAAGCAGCTACTGATTTAAAGCAGAGAGTTCAAGTTCGAGTTCTGCTTTTAGACTGAGATGGGGCATCTCTCTAATGGTAAAAGTGCTAGAAAAAGCCTATTGCCTTTACTCTGAAGAAATATGGATATATGTGCTGGCTGCTCCTGGACAGCTGTAATCTACCCGATTCGTTATTCTGATCTGGAAAAAATAGGTCTTGGTCTTTATTTTTTAAAGCGAATGTAATTGCCTATGAAAGATAGTGAAGTGATGGCTTTGGAGGCTTAAATCATCTTCCCACAAAACTTAAACTGCAAGCTGTGATGGCAGCACTGCAGGACTCCCCACCAGCATGAGACAGGAGGGACCCCACTCGTCCCCAGAGGGATGAGAGGAGAATTCAGTCTCTAGCCCATTTGATGCTTGATATCCCTCTGAACCTGCCAAGAAAGATGCCAATTTTTCCATTTAGCTGACTATTGTATAGACCTTAAAAGGGAAGGTTTGAATGCAGTTGGCTGCGATATAGACTGTTAAAGGGAAGTTATTTATTTTAACTGGCTGCTGTATGGATTATTACAAGGGCATTCTTTTAGCTGCAGCTGCTATATTGACTAGTGAATGTGCCGGGCTGTATTGCTAGTAGCTGTCATATTGACTGTTACAGAAAAGATCTGTATTTAAGCCATAACACTGCACTGGGATCTCCCAGGCAGGATATTAATGCTAATTCATCTGCTCACCCCCTGCTGTGAGTGTTATTTGTTTAAATCTGTAGAATCCCACAGCGCATTTATATCCTCGCTAGAGTGAGCTCCGCTCCCTGTAATTATTTAACATTATATGCTGATATAAATTGTAACAGTTAAAGAATGGTAATGAGTAGCAAAAAAACACAAACTTAACCTTAGAAATGGCAGCGTCAGCTCTTAAAACAACAGCCAGCAACTTTCACTGTTCTCTGTCTTTTCCCAAGTCCATATGCACAATATTGTGCATACATTATGTGTGTGCGTGTGTGTTCATGCTCGCACTGGCAACTGTGCCAGGCAAGGCTGTAATTATGCAGAACGTACTGTGAAACTTATGCACACACTCATAATTACATACAGTGCCTACGTACAGCAAGTTTTATCTCTCTGCAGTTCAGCTTCTTGATGAGTGATTCTGATAGGTGATTTGAGTTGGGGCTCCCATACTGACAGAGGAAATGGAGCCCCCGGATTCTCTCAGGGAACGCGTGTCCAAAGGTTAAGCTGAAAGCCGTCGGGTGTCACTGTTGCTCTGTGTAGGCTCAGCTGGCAGTGGATTTGTCTGGCAGTAAAAACTGGACTTTGAAAGGAGTATTTTTGGCTCTAAACATCTAAGGCATTTACACATAATTTATATATAAAGTGCATGTCCATACAACACCATTTATGTGTGGGTGGAGTGAGCGGAGGTAGCTGTATTGTGTGTTAGCTGATTTTTTTTTTTTGCTGTTTCTGTTGCCTATTACAACATTCTTGTCCCAAACTGGCATGCAAGACGGCCAGCTACTGCTGAAGAGCTGTTGCATTCTGCTCTAGGAGAGACTGTGGCTCAGCAGTGGAGGTGACCCAATTCCTGTGTATGATTTGCCCATGACCATTGTGCTGTGGGCAAATTTTTAGTTTTATGATGTGCACAACTGTGGTGTAGAAACAAAATTATGTTCAGTTCAGATTTTTTAAGAGCTTTGGAGCTACTGGGCTTAAAAGGTACTGTAGAATTTTTTTAACTGTAGTATGTGTGTCAGAGCTCATTGAAAAAACATGTTTGCATTAAAATAGTTCATCAATAGCGTAAGAAAACTTTCACTGAATTAAAATGGAGATGACAGAGAAAAGCTGTGTAAATAGCAAAGAAAATGTATTTTAAAAATACTTCCCTGTAGTCTCTGTCCCTTCTGATTTCAGGTAGGGAGTAAAAGCTGGCGTAAGAGGAGCTGAGCTTGTACTTGATTTGCAGAGTAGCGTGATGGTCGGTTGGGCTGCGTTGGCAGCATGGACCTGTGCCAGACTTCACCACAATTCATACTGTGTCAGTTTAATAAATGCACTACTTAAATTATGAAATTACAAAAGAAAAAAGAGAATGCACTTATTCAGACTCTTAATACATTAAAAATAAGGCATTAAAACACTGCCTTTTTTTTTCCCTTCCAGAATCAATAATGAACAGGAAGGGTTGTAGACATTAACAGTCATGGACATTCAAACTCTTATACATAAATTATCTTAGAAAAATGCACATAAGACTTGAATAATGTAAATACATTAATGCATTTAATAATTTAAACATTAAAGCGCATTCAGGAATTCGTGGCAGAAGCTGTTCTGAGATAAGGAACGGTCCTGGAAGTTGTGTGTCCCAGGATCGATGGCTGGTTTCTCCTTGAGAAAACTCTCTGGGGAAGTCAAGCTGTGCAACTAGAGTGACCGCCTGTCCTACGAAATCCCAGGACATTAGCCAGCTCTTCTGCTTTTCACCTCCCATTGTCTCTCCACCACATGCATGAACACATACATAGGGAATATCTCATGGTCCAGAAAAGGCCAGTGTGCATTTTGCCATTTCTTTTTTGCATGTTTGCTACAGTTCGTCTAGAAATTAGGTGAAACAGCTGGGGAGATTGAAAGTGTCTTGGCTAAAGGTACTGTACCACTAAGTGCTAAAGAAACTGCCTGCGAGAGGTTCCATGGTACCGTGCAGGGTAGGAAGAAGAACTGTTTGGACAGTATCTGGACACGGATCTACCAGTTCTTCTGGGAGACAGGAACGTGAAGTCTTAAGTATGGACAGTGAAATGGGAATCCTGCTTTTCTAGGGTGTTGCATGGACCTGTAATTTAGACTCCGTCCTAGCTGTTGGGAAGGCAGTGGCAGTTGGAGAGAGTGAGGCTTGGGAAAACAGTGTGCTCCAGGAATGCTCGGCTCTCTCTTGGAGCCCTGAAAATCACAAGGTTTGCTCCAGTGTAATGACAACTAAGAGGATTTATTCTTTTCTTGCCTCTCTGCTCTTTGGTTTGGAGCATCTTCAGCACCGTGGCAGCCTCTAATTGGCACACCAAGGCCCCCTCCATGCAAGACGTTTTCTTGAGGAGTTTGAGCTGTGTTGTTTTTGCTGATGTAATTAACTTTGAAAGGTCTTGTATCAACCCCTCCTGCCATTTTTCTGTGGTTTCATAGCCTTGCTTGCTTTGCTGCTTCTGCAGGCAGTTTCTTTGGAGATCATTTGCACCCTACAGCCCCACTCAAGAAGTAGTATAAGGTATCCTGCTTAGGCCTAGATACTGATGGAACTAATGATGGAACTAATAAAAAAGAGCTTAGTCTGATCCCAAAGGGAGAAGAGTTGGGTTAGTTAATTAAAGGAGCCTGGCACAGGGCACCTAGTAATTACAGGTGCAAGAAGTCTGAATTTGAAGAGGACTGTGCAGCTGGAGAAGGATAGGGAGACACCCAGAACTCTGCAGTCTGTGGGCAAGAATGCAGCAAAACCAGATCTGGAAATCAGACTCTGGCAGAATTCCTTGGTGAATTCTTATTTATTCCATTTTTTAATGAGGACCTGAATCTCTCCTTATGCATTTATGTTTTTGCATGCACATGTGTATGTACAATTCCAGTTACACCCTATGGCTGGGAGGGTGATTTTATTAAAGACCAGAAGATTGAGAGACAGATGTCTTAAGAGACAGAGGCTTAGCCCTATAGTAGTTTGGAATAATTAATGCTGACTGCTGCATTGGTTGTATTATCGATGCTTCTGGGTCTTTATCTCAAGCATCATCTCAACACCCAAGAGTCTGTATCACTGTAGGGCAGAGCTTTTGAAGGCAAAGGGGCTGAGGCCACCAGGACCTGCTGGGAAATTGCCTCTAAACTTGTATGTAGGTGTGGGGTGGGGAACGATGCTATATCATCACATTGTCGTCACCAGTGCTAGGGCTCTTTATAGTTAAGTTCCTTAAAGCAGTGTTTCTCAAACTTAGGTTATAACCCCCAAAGGGATGCAAAAGGCTTCAAAGGAAGTCACAAAGTCACTAGCCAGTACACAGCTTTCTACTTGAAATTGCCATTAGGAGTTCTGTTCCTCCTAGTTTGAAGAGTTAGCATTTATTCCAGTAACTCTAATTTTCCTGAAGGAACTTGCTGCCATCTCAGCTGAGGAATGTGGGATGAGCCACCACAACAGAGGAGTTGAAAGGGAGTCAAGCTTGCATAAAGTTTGAGAAGCAGTGCTCTAGCACATTTTATTTTCCAGGGTCGAGCTCTGCAAATGTTTCCCGAAATGGATCTATTAACTTTACCTGATGAAAGATAAAGACAGTTATTTTTGTCCCCAGTGGATTTCTCAGTAGGCCCCGTCTGGGGAAGGTAGGACTGTCTGTGCAAAAATGTATTGTTTGTTTTAGCGCTCAGGACTAAATAATGAAGTGAGGAAACTATAGCTCTTACTCTACCCGTACAGCTGACGTGCTGTGTACTCATAGGTGGATCACACTAGAAAAGGAAATGCTAATTCAAAGGCATTCTAGCTCAAAAGATGAAAAGCACCAGTTTTGTCAAACTATAGGAGAAAATTGTCCACAGAATAAAACTGCTTTGAGAATTTGACTTTTGTAGTGACTATGTGTATGTGCTCCTTGGCTGTCATAAGTGTAAAATAAAAAAAATGTTAACTTGAGACACTTTTTATTTATTTTTTTTAAATGTTGCAACAGACTAGGGGAATGCTCATCATTTTTTCCAGTTGGGGTGACTTTATAGCTTCTGATCACCTGTACAAAGCCAGAGCTGAATGCCATCAATTTTCCCATCTTGAGCAGGCAGTTCCCCTGTGTACATGGAATAAATTTTGAGCCTCCCACACCTGAAAGGGAGAAGCATCGCTGGTGGTAGAAAAGGGGTGTGTCTGTTGCATGTGGGAAGCTCCTGCAGGGGATTTTTCATAATTCAGGGCCTGTTGAGGAGAGGACTTGAGTGATGGGATGCTCTGGACGTGGCCTGCAGGGAAAACAGAGGAGTGGGTGGGGATCTCCCTAGGCTCTCATGGCTTAACGGCCACATTTAGCTGGATTTAAGAGGCATTTATAGTAAAGCATTTATAGTAAATTCTACTGCTATATCACAGCCTGCTTTCTGCTTTTCTAGCTTTGTCTCCATGGGGGTATTCCATGCTTTATCCCATTAGACAGCCTGAACTTTTTCCCCTACTTATAGGATTACACGGGGCAGAGATGTAAGAAGAAAGGGAATCTTGCCACTACTCCACCTCTTTATCTGTATAACTCCATGTATATCTATCTCTCTGCTCACACAGAGGCCAAGCTTTCTGCCTTCCAAAACCCTGCTCCGAAATTGCTGATTCAAGCAGGTAGCAACTTTAGGACTCCTTGCAGAATAAGTGCCTCCTGCGTGCTCCCCTGGCACTGGGATTTCCTCTCTGATTTATCATGCTTGGGTCTGCTAATGTCCCTTGACTAAACTGGGCATGGTGTGATGGTGTGAAGGTCATTTTATATATGCCATATACATTTCTGGAGACATGGTGGGAGGGTAGGACGTCTAAAGCAGCATATCCTGCTGGGAAAAGGAGGAAGAAAAGGATAGTCTGGCTCGTCTTTTCACAACCTCTTGTGGTGGGAAGAAGGTTTTGACAGCCTAATTCAGCGTTTAGAGGAAGAACCAAGCAGAAAGATTCCCCCTCACCCACTCCTTGCAGCCCAGCTGTGACAAACTGACAGATAATTAACAAATCAAGACCTCCTATTAGCCTTGTCCCTGATGCATTAAAGCAGCTCCTATGTTGCATGTGTCCTTTAGCAAATGCCTGTATTTTATGGCAACAGAGTGAAGTAGGTAGATCACTTTAGAAAGGCAAAGGGTTCTCTAAGATGTCAATGCACAAATATTTCCATGAAAGTAAGAAGTTATTTCTAAAAGAAAATGGTGGACAGTAGGTGGGAGAGCTTTACCGTGACTGAATGGAAGCTACTCGAATGGTACAGTGTGTGTATAGAGTATCTTCTGGAATACAGAACTGAAAGGGATGTGTGGAATTACTATGGCGTCCCTCTTGTTTTTACAGAAAATGACATCAGTAGAAGCAGCGATTGATAGGGTGGGTTTTTTTGACTGGGACTAAGCAAGCCTGTAAAAATTACATGCCAGGAAATTTGATTTGTGGTAGAAACAGATCTAATGTTAAGACCTTAATACTACATTGTGTGCAGCGTATTGGTGCCCCTTCGTTTGTGTCCTCAAGTTCTTGAAACTGCATGTCTAAGCCCCAAGTAAGCTGCCTTCTCTTCACTTCAGTTCCACTCATTTGGAAAAGAATGAGGAAGAGTGTCCATATCCTTCTAGTTCAAGATGTTAAATAGACACAAGCCATTGGTTCAGCTTAACACATGTTAAAGGAGAGAGAGATATCTAATTGCATCAAAGCCACTCTTAAGTTCATGTATGTGGAGCCCATCAAGCTGAAAGCATCCAGACAGCATCTGCTGTTATCAAATCACTCTTGAGTCGAGCTAATTAAAATAGAGCTTCATTTTTCTGAACCATTGTTTGGCAGGAATTCGAAACAGGTCTAACCCAATTTCTGTGTGTTTATGAGCCTTTATTATATCAAAAGTACTTTTCTGTAAATGTACAGGGCAGTGTTAAATGAATTGATCCGCACTGTATCACTGTAGATGTACTGTGGACTTCCTAATGATTTCTCTTCTAGCTTTTTCCAGATACACCCCAGAAAGCTTGCTTTGTCCCTTATCGTGTCATCTTCTTTCTCTCTTTTCCTCTCTATCTCACTCTCAAGAAAGTAAATGTCCTTGTATTTCTTTCTTTCATATCCTCCTCCTCCACTCTATTGGGATTTTTGTATTATTAAAACATTTACACATTTGCTGCCACATGCAAATGTAGAATAATAAACCAGGACTCTTTATACTCCAGACAGGAGCAGGAGGTCTCTCACCACTGATTCTTACCCAGTACTCATCCCTGTTGATTACAGGGGATGGAGAGGAGGGGAATCTAAATGTTGCTGTGTTGAATCTGTTTGATACAGGATTTTTGTCCTTAATTTTTTATTTTAAACATTTTTCATTTCAGTGTGCAAATCCAGGATATCACATTCCTCTTCATAATTTGCTACATACCAAGCACTAAAGTTAAAGAGACATAGAAATTGCTCCCTGAAGACAGGTTGTACTCTGGCATCTAAAAGCCGATTCATGAATATTCTCTGTAGAAAGAGAATACCACACGTAGGGCCAGTCAGTTCAGAACGTCTGAGTGTCGGTAGCAGCACAGTGAAACGGTAAAGTCAGGAAATAACTATTTTTCTGGTATCCGGTACAATCCAAGGTGTTCATATGATATTCTTAAGTCTTAAATTTGTTTCTGAGCAGTGGATTCATATTACAAAAAACAGGAAGTTAAGGATTAGCATTAGGTAAAAATCTTACAGTGCTCTGTCATGAAATCTACCTAGAAGAGTAGTGAAGACTTTTGGACTTTTAAAAATAGTTGGATAAAATACAAAATACAAATTCTTTCTGAAATATAAATATAAATATACTTTCTGTGTAGTTGAAGGAAGTTTGTTTTTTTTAACTTGGTTAACTCACCTTGGAAAGGAGTTTAAGTGCATTTTATTTTGCATTTAATGCAGTCTATTCTGAATGCATATATTCAACTCCTCTGTGTACAGCTTAAGAGCAGCTTGCATAAATTGATACCAGAAACAAGTGTAACATTTTGCTATAAGCAAAGCAATGGGTAAAGTTCTATTAGATGTTCCCCAACTTATGAAGTATCGTCTCCTGTTCTGTAGTTTTAGAGAGGTGAAGACTGGTACCCAGGAGTTTGGTCTTTTGTTCATCGTCAGTGACTCTCTCCTGATACCTCTTTTAATAAATTTAAGTGAATTTAATGCTGACAAAAAGCAGCAGAGTCACAGTATTCAGAAAGGTAGGCTTTGTACTCAGAAAGATAGGGACTGTGTACTGTGAGCTTTTTCTGTAAGTCTTGTAGGCAGACCTAATCTGAGGGCCCTACTGCTAGGGGCTTGACTAATCTCATGATTTATTCAGTACATACCTTCTTTTCTGAGACTGTCAAGGTGTGCAGTGGGTACTTGTCTTTCTCGCAACTGTCTCATCAATATGGTCACTTTCCCAGCCAAGGGACACAAGTCAATGGCTTTGAGAGAAGAATTTCTGGTAGAGCACAACAATAGAGGTAAATCCAGATACTCTTACACGCACAAGTAGTTCAAACAACGTTTCTGCTCATGTCACGGTGAGTAGAGAATGAATGTGTCAGATCTAAGAAAATCTTCACAGGCTTCTCAGCATTTCCTGCATGTGCAATTGTTGCTGTAGTTGCTGCTGCAGAAAGAACTGTGCCATTCTAGGAAGAAACACTCTTCCTTTTTTTTTTTTTTTATAACAACAACAACAAAGTCAAGCATTTGGTCTACAGATCCAAAAGCCCAGGAAATGCATCTCTAGGGCTCCTCGTCAATTTCGGACCTAATGAAATATAGAAAATACTCAATAAAAGCACCTTTATTACTTTAAATGTTTAAATGTGGAGTTTTTAGCCATCAGGTTAATGTTTTTGTATCATTTTTTGATTTGATTGTGAGCACTTTTCCAGGTATCTCTGCCACTTGAGCACTAATTGGATTTCCACAGATAAACGGTGCTAGCTGCAGCCCTTACATCACTGTGTTTTTACTTCATCATTATTTTATTTGTTTTTACTGTAAAGGTTAATAAATCTTGGTATGTTTAGAGTATGAAACAAGGCAGGCAGGCTAAGAACTACAACATGAAGGGGTGAAGTTTTATATGCTGCTTTCTCAAGTCTGAGGGGTAGAAGGAGAAACAGTGTACCCTTTGTGGTATTTCTAATGGGCTCCTGGGTACGTTAGTCAGCCAAGTAGCGATCCATAATCCTTAAGATAAAAAGCGTTGATCTCTCCACTAGTTCTCAGACAGAGCTGTAAGGCATTTGAATTGGGTTACCATTGATTTAAGGTGGGGAGAGGCCTGAGTAGCTTGGGTCTGCTTAAAAAGGGATATGTGGGATTTATTTAACTTCATTTAATTTTTTTAAAGAAAATTGGAAGCCTTTCAGTGCAAGTGCACCTGAGTACCCTCTGGATTCTGAAGGAAGTTAATATAGATCTTGCCAGTATTTTAGGGAAGAACTAATTGAATGGCAGATTTTAGGCTGCAAATAAATTTCCGTAAGAATTTATAGAGGTCCCAGACTTTTGCTGTCTTGCCTATTTGTTGAGGAAAGCATGTATTTTTTACCATTCTCATGGTTTCCTGGGGAGCTGAGCTTGACCTCCTACCACAGTAGAGGTAACTCTTAGTTTCCAGCCACGAAGGCAGTACGGAAGTCCTTTTTGGCCTAGCAGGATTGAAACTAGTGCATTTCAAACACTTACCCCCAAGTTTGGGCTTTGTGGCTTAATAGAAATTGATTGAGCATCCTGTACTTGGGCCAAAGCTGCATTAAAGACTGAATCTGCTTTCTTCTGTTACAAAGATAGAAAAATGCCTTGTAGCTGCTATGGATCAGATGCAGAGTCTTGGGAAAACTGCAACGTTACAGACTCAAGCTTTCAGTTGCACCAGTTCTCCGTAGCAACAATGGCCCTTCTTACGCTGGTGTTAATCCCTCGCTGTGGTATGGACCCAGATTTCAGAGAGATTGTCGATGCTTTCTGCAGCATTTATCAAGGAAATGGCTGCTTTCTTTTTTTTCCTGAAGTGAGTAATTGTTTATTAATTTTTCAGCACGTAAAGAGTATAATTATAATAGTCCATGACATGTGCTGGCTGTGCCAAGGTTTAAGGAAAACAAAAAACAGTAGAAGTGCCATTTTGAACCTTGTCTGATTTTGTAGGCCTTCCTAGTTTGGACTCAAATTTCTGCGTAGCAACTAGGCAGGGGCACCGTGGCTTGAGTATAATTCTCTGTAGAATTAATTCTCTTGGATGTTTTAGCTCAGTTTAGGATGGTGGGATCTTACTCAAGTGTTTCAAGAGAGAGGAGTTGGTGATCGGCACCTGTGATTTTTTTGGTACATAGAGTGCTGTACAGGTTGAGCAGCATCCTGAATTTGTCCTGACACCTATATGCTTTGTTTCTTTAAATAGTGAATGTTAACATCCATGAAAAATGCCAAATTGACCCCAGGGGAAAATGAAGTGGACCCGTTGTTTGGTGAATATTTATGGCATGGACAGCTAGAGTAGAAATGTTCCTCCTGTTTGCCCTTATATTGTGTTTCACTCCTGTTGTAGAGGAAGCATGCTAAGAGTTGACAAAGAAGCTCAGTTGCTTTTGAGGCTGCTCATGCAAGTTCCTACATATGAAGGAGAAATTCTGTGATGTGAGCTTCTTTCTGTTACGAACTGGACAAAGGCAAGGGACGCAGCTGCTTTCAAATCTATAAAATTATTCCACTTGCAATCCCCATAGACTAGGCAGCTCTGGCCAATCAGATTTCTTGCCCCTTACTTAGTTTTTCCCTTAATGGGGCAATTAACAGCAGGAACAAAGTGCATGGTCTGCTCAGTCTTTATTATTATTATTAGTGTTATAATAAATGTCTAGGAGACCAGCACCAGGCACTGTGCAAATACAGGGTAAAAGGATGATTCTTGTCCCAAAGAGCTCTAAGTAAAATACTGAATTTACAGGAAGGTCTTCCAGTGTTTTAAGTCCTTCTCCTTTTGCTATTACTTCCCAACTGCCATGGTTTGCATGATTTATTGCACAGCTGTCACAATTTCCAGCTTCTTTAATGTTTCCAACATGAAACCTTTTGTTTGTTAGATTCTTGGGATCCAAGTAGTTTCTTCCAGTATCTCCTTACTTACTGGGTCAATCAGATCTTCCACATAATGCCATCATAGCCCCCTGAGTTCACCCCTGATTGTTTAGGGTTTTATTGCTGCAAGGAAAACATTCAGTTTCTAATCTACATTTCCCGTGGATTAAGAATTCTGTTAAATGAGGTTCTTGAAATAGCAGGTTCAAGGAATAATAGCTTGCTGATTTTTCCTGTCCGTTTGAGTAATTTCAGTCTAAAACATCTTTATGGCATCTTCCACAGAGGGGTTCTAGTTTTGATCCTCTTGCGCTAAATCTAAACCGTTGTATTACTGGTATTTTCCAATCCCTTGACTGTGGAATTAGAAGGATCTAAATAAGTCCGAACAATGATCCTTTTCTGGTGCATCTCTTTGATTGATTTAGCCTTCTGGAGTCTACCATTCAATAACGATTTTAAGTACTCGGGCACAATTGTTAGATGTGACACAGACCTCCTATCCTTACGTCATCTTCTAGCTCCCTAGCATGAGAATGAACCTCCAGCAGTCCTAGTCTGCTCCGTAGTTAAAAGAATGAACATGTAATAAATTACAGTTTCAGTGGCTTTTTTTACGTTCTGCACATGTGACAATAGTAAAGTAAAAGAGATTTCTTTCGAAAGCTGTTGTATTTGAACTCCAGTGATGGCAATATGGAGAGCGGAGTGAAAAAGGTAAGAGCTGGAGGTGCTGCTGTCCACTCCCCTGAAAGCTGTATCATGCATTTTTTTTAGCTGTGGAGCCATGGAATGATCTTAGTTCTGCTGTGGTGAGCATCTTGGACACTGACTCATTGCATTCCTTTGGAGTGATTCAGCTCAACAGCTTGACACTTGCATTAATTTTACAGTACAGAGCTTCAGTGATCCCTAAGCTTCCTTCTGTAAGAACGGAGAAGCAAGATGTATAAATTGGGGTACTGTCATGAAAAGTTACAAAAATCAGATTCTCTTTAATCAGTTTTGACCTTTCCCCTTCTGTCTTCTTAGGTCCTGTTGAATCAGTTTGTTAACCTTGCCATGGCACACTGGCTTCAACCACACTTGGAAGCTAGATCCCCTACCTACCCGCACGAGACACTGACCTTCTAGTCCATATATTATCCACAGGGATCCAGTGCATTCAGCGCTGAGGTTATTGCCGTTTTTATGTAAACAGAACTTCAAATAATTTGCTGCCAGTTGGATTGCGAGCGTTATTTCCCACCGCACACCCTCCCCCCCCCCCCCCNTGCAATACCTTCTTTGGTGGTACTGGTGATTATAGGAAGTGTGCAACTGAGGCTTAGGCAGAAGTAGAAAAAGAGGCTTTTTAAAGTTTATTTTTGCTCTGAAAATGGGATTATATCTTTTCAATAAAAAGTTAAAGTATTTGAACTCCAGAAAAAAGGTTCGTGCTACTGATTGGTTAAAATTTATTATGGCTACATTATCATTTTAATACATTTAGTTTGCTGTTGTGCTCGTATTTCTTCCAAGATGTTTTTCCAGCATTTATCACTTCCCCATAACAGTTTGTGCTGTGTTAAACCTGACGTTACAAAGTCTCACTTGGAGGTGTATTTCTTTCTGAAATAAAAAACCCCCCATAGATAGCACATTTTCTCTGTGCATAAATATAGCTATTGTACATTTGTTTTAAAGCATGTGTAAAAGTTCTTAGTTTTATGCATGTATTACTTGAACATTATTCCTCTTAAAAAGAGAGGGATTTTGTCAAGATGTCCACTATGTTTTAAATCGAATCAGAAAAAACTGAAGATGGCAGAAATATTTCACTTTGAAAGGTGACTACTACACAGACGAAGTTGCTACTTTTCATAAGGGCTTTTACTCCATATATCAATGTGTTTTAAGAGAGACTTGGGTCAATAATACCATGCTTCAGAATTCCCTAAATACATATTTACACAATAGACCTTAAAATATATTAGTCTATCATGTCAGCTCCTGTACACTTCTATCAGGGATGTTTTATGTCCTTAACATATGATACAATAAAACTTTATTTTTTATAGCATTTTTCATACAAATTGTATCCTAGAATGCATTGTGGGGTTAAATAAGACTTTCACAAGGTTAAAATTAAAAAAAACCTGAAGGACGGAGGAAAATTAAAGGCTTTGCATAGGAAATATTTATTTAACTGGGTGATAGGAATCTGAATGGAGGGGCCACTGAGCTAAGCCAGACTGAGAGGGTGGCTGGAGCTGCAGACCGGGATGCCAGGAAGCAGGAAGGCAGGTGAGGACAGGCTGGCCCCGTGCGAATAAAGGAGGTGGAGAGGTGGCACCTTCACCAACAGCTGGAGGAAAGTGTGAAGTGGCTCCTGGAACAAAGAAGTTGCTAAGAGGGACTGGGTGGAGTGAGAGCCGTAGCAGAAATGAGGGGAAAGGAGGCGTCTGAAAGCAGAGCTCTGGAGCCGACCTGGTGGGTGACACCGGGGCAGCGGGACGGGGCCAGCAGCGCGCTCCGGAGGGGCTCCAGCTGCTCCAGTTCTGCTCCTTCCAGCGCAGGCGGTGGCGGGTCCGGGCCCCGCGGAGGCCAGCCCTGGAACCAAGTAGGCACAACAAGGTGACACGAAGACAGCTCAGCTGGGATTTTTTTTTTCCCTGGCTTTTATCAATTTTTTTTTTTTTCTTTTTTTTGGTCATCCTATTAATGTAAATTAAGTAAGGCTTTTTTGTATGTGATAATTATAGATAAATGTATTTAAAGTAGATCTGGATTTTGTAGTCCTCAGGAAAAAGAGGAAGAGCAATTTTTCCCCCCCGTCCCTGTCATGTGTTCACTTTAATGAGCAATTTTAAAAAATTGAAAATAAAAGAGGAAAATGAATAGGTGTTGAACCAGCCTGTGATATGTAAATGCCAACTAGTAATTACCTAAAACCTCAATTTTCTTTCTGTTTCATCTTGCAAAACATTTCATTTCCACTGAGTGAAAACACTTAATTTGGGCTTCGCCGGCGGGTGAAGCCTGCCCCTCAGCGCGGGGCCGCCTCAGCGCGGCTAGGGGGCGCGCGGGCTCCGCGCGGCGGCCCGGGGGAGGCCCCTTCCCTGCCCCGCCGCTTCTCCTCGGGGCGCCGAAGGGGAATACACCTGCCCCCAGCCCGCACCCCCGCTTCCCGTCGGGAACCTCGCTCTTCCCAGCGCTAGTGGAAGCGGGGTGATAAATGCACGGCTGGAATTTGTTTTCTTACCTTGCATCTGGTTGCTGTTACGTTGACGATTTTGAGTTAGATTTCCCTCATAGAACTCTCCGCTGTCTGAGTTTCCGGGCACCTGGGATTTTTCCTTTTTAGCTTGAATTACCTTTTTTTTTTCCCTTACTATTCCATATTCTTTTAGTTCTGGGTTCTTAATCTCAGGTATGGTTGGAAGCTTGTTTCTTCCTTGCCTTTGTTCTTTTCTTGTTTTCTGACTACTGTGAATCTCACTTTAAATTGTGGTTTTTTTCTTTGCTGTGTTTTACATGAGGGGTTTTTTTATTATTGTTATTGCATTTTTAAACTTCTCGGATATGACTTTGAGATCTGCCAAACTTCGTAGGTTTCTAGGTTCTCTCACAACTGAAATAGTTCCTGGGGTTCTGTATCGTTTCATAAACATTTCCATGAAATCTTAGGAGCTTTAAAGTGTTTCCTCTCTGCAGACGGACTCGCAGATAATTCTGTAGAGATAATAAGCAGCTTCTGTGAAATATGAATTTCACAGGAATTCTGGGTCCCGGAACACCGTGTTGGGAAAAGGTTTGTCCTGGGAGAAAGACGCTTGTGTTAGAGCACATTGCGTATGTGGCGTCCCAGGACCCCGACTCTGAGCGAGCTCTGCCTGGAATCTCAAGGAACGGTGCCTCTTTAGTGAGATATATGGCTTCATAATTAGCCCCTTGCATTTTTTCATGAGTGCTAGCATCAGCGTTCTATGATGTGTTTCCCTGATTAACAGCTGCTTTGCAACTATTTCCGTGTGCCACCGATAACCATATTTGTCAAGTTAGTCCTGGCAGAGTACTGATTTCTTACTAAAATGCAGCATTTCTGTTTGAAGGGGTTTTCTTGTTCATTGCAGTGCCAGGCTTTTAAGTCAGCCCTTGTTAAAACGTAAGTTGGCTTTAGCCTGATGCTTGTTAACAGGATTCTGGGTATCTCCTTTAGAGTAGGAGTGCAGAAACCTTTCACAGACAATTTAATCTTCTGAGCCTTGCAAACATACAGCCGTACACTGAGGGGGTGTTGCTGTAGGCTAATATATTGATCAGTTCCATTTGCCCTATAGCTGTGGCCTTCTGCTCTGGCTGAAATAGGTTGAGTGTTTGTTGATACTGCCATATTATTATTTTTTAATACACTGGAAAAAAATTAATTCCAACTTCTTTTACATATGTCATATATATTGCCAGTGTTGATTGCTTCCGCACATGTAATGTAAACTGTCTGTGCATAGTTCATGGCCTGTGCCGCCTCTGCTTAATGAAAAGAAGTGTTGCATTTAAACAGATACAGATCCACTCAGAAAGACAAAATACCGTCCCTTGCAACGTATAATTCAGACCCAACCTTTACATCACAGGTCACCTCAAAGTCTCAGTCTATCAACAAATGCTGTTTAGTAATAACCTACAGAGGGTTCCCAGTATTAGGAAATCTATTAGACCTCTTACGGGCTGTGCTTCTGCTGGCTTTGACTCTGTTTTCCACGTGCAACTCTGTTACCAAATCCCGTGTAACTTTTATTAATGAAGGTGATTTTATTTTTGTAATTTTGTTAATTTTTGTTAATCAATTGGGGGTTTTTTAGACAGTAAAGTGGTCATTTGACACAGTATTTTAAATTTCCTGCTTTATTTTTCTAATGCTAGTTAACTGATAAAGTAGCTTAGATGGCTTCACTGGAAACCCTGCAGCTTTGAGCATAATAAGAAATAAGGCTGCCTTTACCTTCTCCATTAACACGAAAGGGAGGGAAATTAGGAATGAGAGACCTTGGCTATCACGTCCAAGTGCTGTGCTTTGGCCCAGAATTTCTCCAGCCTGCTGCGCTCCCACAACATCTGCAATAAAGTTCCTGTCTCCCTTTTATATCTTTGACATTGAAGCAGAATATTTGGCCTGAATTTATGTAATTTGGCGAGACTCAAATATAATCCACGAATCGTTACATTTATCTTCTAATTAGAAAATCAAACTGTAGGACAAGACCTGCTGCAGGATTCCACCCACCACTACCCAGTCAGAAATACATCTCTGTGTATCATATCACTGCAGGAGAAGGGGTGGTGGGGTAAGAAGTTTATTGAATTTACTTACTTTTAAAAGCCAAATAAACTGTCTTTCGTTAAGAAAATTATGTATCTGATCCACTAGATAAAACGTGTGTGCTGGCCAGTGTGTGCTGGCAATCTAAGAATCAGAGTAGTGATACAATGCACGTTATTTGGCAGTGTCCTAATACTATAAAAATTTGGAGAAGTGTTACAAATGGTACAGAAATAGTATGGAACAATGTTACCAGCTGAGTCAGAGTGCTATTTGCTGCATGGTTTTTTTGGCTATACACAGAACTGCGAAGTCTTCTCATCTTCCTCCTCCTTTTAGTGTTGTTTAAATTATGGACTGCAGTTGCCCTTGTTTGTGCAAAGAAAATGATCCATAGAAGGCAGGAAAGTTCTTGTGTATGTTTGTTGAAAATATTGGCATTTTGACATTGCCAGAATTGCTTCATAAGTTGCTTATGTATACAAGATGAATTATAAAAATGAAGTTTCAGCTCAGCCTATAGGAGGAATGTTCAGGCGTAAATGCAAACACAAATATGAGAAACATGGGATTATCGGGGGAAGGAATACATGTCCAGGATTCTTTTTTATGGAGTTTGTTGTTGCTTGTAATCTTATTTTGTCTTAAGATTAAAAATGTTGTGAATAATAGAGGAAGTGATGCAGAGGAGAGATAAAATAGAAGTTTATTTTGGAGTGAAATTTACTACTGAAATGTTTACATTTTTACAAGGCAAAAATAAGTTTTAATAAAGGGTTACAATCAATAGAATGTTCACGTAGTTGTGACTGAAATAGCGCAAAGAAAACTACTGCTTATTTCTTACAGGTTTTTTAATGCTTAAAACCTGATAATTAAATATGAGAGCTTGCAGAATTTCAGGTCTGCAGGCCATTTGTGTCTGTGTCTGAAGCTCACTAAAAGTGGGAGGGAGCACTGAGGAGTTTCTGAAGAAACAAACAAGTAATTATTGTTAGAAGGAAAGTGGTTCTGATATGTTCACATATCTGTTGGTCTGCTCATTTGGGCATCTTTCTTATTCAGCATATTATCTTAATGTTATTAGTTTGGGTGCTTTATATTTCTGCATCTGGCATAGCAATATCAGCACAGTTTAAATCTATGATTCGCCTGTCACCTGCATTTCAGCTGGAGACAGATCAAGTGCACATAAATGAAACCGAAGTGTACTTTATGTGGGGTATTTTGCTGTAGTATTTTATGGTTCAAAATTACTGAATGTAAACTTAAGGAAAAAAAGTGAAGGAAAATAAGAAAAGGAAAAGAATTAAAAATACCCCATTCATTTTATCTTCCCAACTTTGAAGTGTGCTGGGACTTTGTCAAATTCCCGTTAAAATAAATATGTCAATTTCATCTCTCTTCCAAATTCATTTATCATGCTTTTTTAAAAGGTGTTTTCTGCTTTACCTGATGTTTAAATTGGATTCGCTCGTTTATGCTGTTCTTTGCTGTATCCCCCATGTTTTTCTTAAATGAATTAGTAATGACAGCGTACTCCATCATACCCTCTCTACAGCCACTTTAAGGGAAGCCTGGTGATCTAAACCTTTTAACCTATTAAAGATGATTTTCCCCAATTGAATCAGACCCACCACAGGTGTAATAACTAATCATTTAAACTACACCTGCTATTATGTATTTTTAAGCCATTATGCGTGTTGGATAGATGATAATTCATGTTTATTGCATTGTCCAATGGATCCGTTTTGCCTACACTAGCCTGATTAATGTATTTAAAGAAATAAGAGATGCAATTTAAAAGAAAAAAAACATTGATGGAATGCACTGAGGAGTACATTGAAAGTGCCATTAAACCCATCAGAACTTTGCTCTCTGACCAGAAATGCATATTCGAAGGGTTTGATTCAAACACAAAGTGAAACTTAGTGATTTCGGTAGTGATACTATTTTTTACCTTCTTTTTCTGCTGTGAAAACTTCTGAAAACCTTTTTGGAACTGAATACCAGAGACTGTATTTTAAGATAAACTCTTCAAGACCTACCTAACATAGGTCTAGCATATACCACCATTTTAGGAGAAGGTTTATGCTGCTGTCTGGGGAGAAAAACCTCCTCCATGTGTGTGCATGGTTATTTCTAGCTCTAAAGAAAGAAAGGAATCTCTTCCACTAGTTCACATGGATGTGTCCATCTCCTAAGTGCTGCTAACTTCAGGCACATTATTCCCCCGATGCCGCAATCAGGACAGATGCCTTTGTATAAAAGTGAAGTGAATCACTAGTGCAGCAAGATGTAATAATGTGGGTGATAGTATAGGAGAGTATGTGGAAAGTTGACCTACCATATGAAGAAAAAAGTCGAATACCCTTCCTTGGCACTAAATGGATATGTGAAAATGTCGTTGATGCCATTGAGTATTATCTCATACTTTACTCTTTTGTTTGAATAAGTGATTTGTTTAAAGTGCTCTGTCACCTTAAAGAAGCACACAGAAGTCAATCTTTAGAGAAAAGTAATTCGTGATTTCTGCTAGTTTGGAACATAAATTTAAGTACTCACCTACCCGTTTATTCATGAAAAGTGACTTTTCGGATATTTTTGTTATGTGATCCAAAACATGTGAAGTTGCTTCTTTTCCAGTGACAAGCTTTCCATGACAAGCTGATGTTTATTTATTGCTTTCAGTAAATTAGAATGATGGCAGAAAAGGCCTTAAACTCTTAGAATTTGCAGGGAGCTTTAAGTCAGAGAGAAAGGAAGCATTCTTACTAGTGAGCCTACAGTTACAGATCACATGCATTGCCTCAAGGTTGCCCTCAACTGTAGGAGCCAACCTAGGTAAGAAGATCACAATATAAATGACAGAACCCCTAAGAATCTTAATGGAGTTTTTTGTACAGGTTGAGCTGCTCCAAGAGTAATTCAGCAAGAAACTTCTAGGTTGCAATACCATAATTGTGCTGTCTGATTAGAGTTAAACCACAAACTCTGATGCTTGTTGAACCATTTCTGAAAGTTGGATCAGTGTCAGCTCCAGACTGTCTCCATGTGTTGGATGTGATGCCTTACTTTGCAGTACAGAATACATAATGTAAAATATAAATTTGACCATTCCTAACTTGTATCTTTCCTGTCTTCTATTTCTCCAATCCTTCTACCCTCATCAGATTGTGACAGCAGTGAAGTTTTTACAGAATCCACGAGTCCGCCAAAGTCCTCTTGCCAGCAGAAGAGCATTTCTGAAGAAGAAAGGTATGGATGGACTCTTAAGTTTGTGGTCTCAGTGATAACTGAGGGAGTTTGAGTTAGCATAAAGCCAAAATGTAGTGCTATGGAAAATTAGATGCTAAGGACAAAGCAAGTAGTCTGTCTCAAAAAAATTGATTTAAAGTTTGTAAGAAATATCAGTCTCTTTTCTTCCAAACTGACTAGAGCAATATTGGCACCAGATGTAGAATTGTAGAATACAGAAGGCACGTTGGAAGTTTTTGGGTTAACTATCAGATCTGTTCTGCAACGAGGACAGTTTAGAGTTGTGGACTAGTTGGTCAGTTCTAACCTTAGTGACATTGGCTTTAGAATGACCAACTTCTAGGTGAAAAGGTTGAATGTTTCTGAGAGAGCCAGAGAGAGGAATGAAGGGCAAAGGACTTGGTGAAAGTAAACAAGGTCAGGTGAAGGTCAAGCTTGGGGTCAACCCGACTTTCAGGCTGAAATGGTAAACTACTGACTGAGTTTAGCCCTTTTCTGTAGCAGGGATAGAACAGATCCTGACAAATCCTATATCGTCTTAGACAGATGGAACATTGTTTGGCCATTGCCTACTGAGGATTTGTTTTACTTTCTGACTCACAGTGGAACTATCTTTTGGGGTTTGGGTTTTGTTTTGGTTTTTTCCTCTGAAATTTTTAGTCCGCAACTTACAGTGCATTTCAGGTGAAGTTCACTCCATATTATGCTACCCTCTTGGGACCATATTGCTTAGATCCTTACCGCAAGACGTAAATAACAAGGACAATCTTACCTTGGAATTCATTGCGTGCACTGTGGAGCACTTTAAGCAGTTGGAATGATACTGAAAATACAAACTCCAAAACTTCAGAGGGGAGTGACCCACTTATGCATTGAAGTTGTAAGTACTTCATGGTACATCAGGTTCTATGGGTAAAAATTTTCAGTTTTGAAAAGTAGGGAAGCCTGTAAAATATATATTATTCTCTTTGGGATTATGAACTGTTTATTGAAATGCCTGAGACCTGATGTCATGAGATGGCAAGTTCAAGTACATTCACTGCTTTGCTCATCTTGAATAGCAAAGGACCTAGAAGGGAATGGCAGTCTTGTGTTTTAGCAATGATGTCATGACAAGTATTTCATGGATCATTTTGATAGTGATCCTCTCACTGCTTGTCCTAGTGCCAGTTAGAGAACATTCCAATCACATAGGTATGCTACTTGCCCTGCCCTGCCCTGCCATCAGGATGGCATTAAAATTTGGAGCCTGTTGGCCGCTGTGCTCCATGAGTTTTTCCTTGAAATATGTGGACCTACGGGGAGTAATTAATCATAAAAGCTTGGGGATTTCAACTCTATCATCGAAGCAATGAAGCAGGGGAAAGCTGAGCCTAAAAGCTGTGCTGATTACCCGGGGTAACCTGATACAAAATCTATTGTTGCTGAGAGATCCTTAGCCCCCAGTATATCGTGCAATATTATAACTGCCTGATCTTCTTCTGTGCTGACAACGACCAGTTATTCCTCATTTTCTCTCTCAACACAGCTGGGTTAGAATTTCATTTGCAGAAGGTATTTAGAGCAATTTAGAGACAAATGTCTCTGGTGTTTGCTCTGCACTTCCCCACCGCAGGCTTCGCTGAACAGTTTTTAGTATCAGGAGCTCCATCTAATCTGTTTAATTTTAATAAATCCCTGACTGGGAGAAGAGGAAGGGTGGGGAGATGGAGGCACGGAGAAACTGTGGCCTGACTAATACTTCTTATGAATTACTTCGCTAATAATTACTAAAGAGCAGAAATGGTTTGGTAGAGCTGTTTGTTTGTTCCTGTTTGTTAATTAGTCCTTCTTCCCTTTGTGCTAATTGTTTGTTTGAAAACTTAACTGTCGGAGATAGGAAGGAGCAGGGTCCAGTTGTGCCTGTACCCAGCAGTCACTGGAAATATGTCCGTATGGAATCTGACCACTGAGCTTTCAACATGATCCCTGTTCGTGACCTCCAGAGGAGAAGGTACATACTGTCAGGGTACCTATGTGCTCTAGCAGATGGAGGCAATTATTCTTGAGACGTAGACGTTGTGGCTAGTTTAGTCTTGGGTAAATAAGGGATTACGTAGTTTGCTAGGCTATTTCCCTTATTCTCTGATGTACAGCCATTGTCATCCCAATGGTAATGTTTATCCCCAGTTTACAGATAGTTAGGCTGTCTGGTAGAGAAGTCATCACTGACAGTCAAAAAAGCATTTTCTGTAGAGAAACCAACTCAGTTACAAGAGTCTCTTGAAATTATCAAGAATAATTGTGGAGGAAATAATGCAGAGGTAGCCTTGTATTTTTTTCACAGTTACTCTGATCCAAATTTCTTCAAGCAGAAATTGGGGTATCTTTTTATGGACCCTAGAAGAATTTGAGTGGAGGGGAATTTTCATATCTATAGAAAGTTGTACACCATGTATGAACTTGTCTTTTGTAGTTGCTTTCATGGAATTGTACAGGAGAGGTCTATGACGCCCCACTAAGTCTGGTTAAAAACTCTTGCAGTGGAGAGGATGGTGCTGGATCACCTTGTGTTGGTGAATGCGGAGAGAAAAGGTGCCCTGCCCCAGCAGGAGCCTTCCACTAGCCCAGCTACAGCCTGGGTAGGCTACAGGGACAGGATTGGAGCATTAGCTGTGGGTGAGCGCCAGGTCCTGCAATCTCTACTTTGCCTAAGAAATTTCACTTCTGAGACTTGCAGAGACAGTTCCGCCTTGAATTATGATTTTTTCTTCTTTTTTGTAAGTGTCTCCTTCCTAAAAAAGGCCAATTGAATTTTATTTCCATTTAATATTGTTTAATGTGTAATATAGGAAGTGGGTTTTGTTTAATACATTTCAGTGCAGTGAGAAATAAAATTTTCTGCAGGATCATCAGCTGGACTGGGTTTGATTTCTTGTGAAACAGTAGTTGCAGAGGCTGAAAGTAGGCTTTCCTCATTATTTGCAGGTCAGGGGGTTGCTGAACCTCTCTCTCCGGAACATGGGATGGTAGTGTTGATGACAGTTGGGAGAGTGAGGGTGTCCTGAATTCGTAAAAAGTATTTCAAGAGTTGGATGAGATTTCTCTGTTGTCTTAAGCACTTTTAAACTCCCAAATACAGAGGCATTAATGAGAAACATGAAGTTATTAGAATCATTTATCATTTTCTTTGAAGCTTACACTGGCATTTTGTGTAATTTATGACATTTCCTCCTTTTTATCATGAACTTCTTCAGATGAAGGGAAAAACAGCTGTTTCCCCTCAGAGTATCTGAAAGAAAAGAAAAGAAAAAAAGATGCTGTTTGTTTTTTGTCCAACTCGCTGATTCTGCTGATGACATGCCACAGAATCAGCGGCGCCTTGGGAGTAATTAGGCAGCATGTGGGGTTTAAACCCTTGTGGAAATGTGTCTGTCATCTAACTGTTGTGCCTCAGATGTCCTGTACTGCTCAGCTACCCATCCGGTAACTTGTGTGGCTTGTTAATTTTGTGTACTCTGAATCTGTAACTTCTGGCAAAATAGAGAAAGGGGGTGGAAGCGCACTATACATGTGGAGCTCTGTTTTTCAGGGTGCTAGTCTTTTGGGGCAGGGAAGGGAAAATCTGCTAGGTTACAGACTTATTGTGTAATCTTGGATGAAGAACTTTTTTCTTAGTTGCTTCATCTGTGAAATGAGTGCAGTGACGCCTTCCCTGAGTGGGACTGTGGGAACAGACGAAAGCATATGAGGAGCTCAGAAATTATAGTGATGGGAGAACAGGAGTGTGTTAGGGAAGTAAATGTATAATTGTTGAGTTGTATTAGGAAAATGTCCACCCAGAAGGTTGGACAGTCTTCAGAAGATACGCTGCGTGGATTGGTCTTTTGTATATGTAACATAACGGACTACAGCCTTGCAAAAGCAGTTGCACTCTTGCTTGGGGAGATGAGTTGGAGGTTGTTGGAAGCGTTGCCCTTTTACATGTATCTACTAATCTGTTTCACTACTTTGGCTGGTAGGAAGTGAGTTACTACACAAGGTTTTCCTGTAGGTCTTGCACAGTTTTTTGCAGTGCATCAGAGTTCTAGAAAATGTTGCCACGTCAAGATGTCAGGGTGTAGTGATTTCTGAAGAGATGAATAGATTATTTAATTGTACATGCCCCTTCCCAATCAGAGCTGAAAGACACTTGATTCCCTGGAAACAAATGCTGTCAACCCCACAATCTCCAGCAGAAAACTGACTTAATTTTCTTCCTCTTTCTGTAGTTGGCATTCTTGGAAGTTGAACCCCTGTCTTTCCTCCTTTGCCAAAGAAACCCTTTGGCAAGTGGATCACCTTGAGGACCTGAGAGAAGGAGGCACAGCCCACTGCTGGAGGGCTTTAGAGAAAGTAAATTCTTCAGCAGATTTCAATTTAACCCTCTTTTATTACTTTTCTTTTTTATAATTTAAGTCCATTTCATGAGGCAGTTTGCATGTCCTTGAATGGAATCTCGTTACCATGAAAGCATTTTTAGCATTGATTTCATAACAGTCTTAATTTAATAGCGCCGTCATTACTGAGAAGCCCTGAGAGTGAGGCCCTGGCTTTCCAGGTCACTGACCTTTTAATTACAAACCTTGTTCTGATGGCCAGGTTATCGACTGGACAGCTCCCAGCTCCTGCCCCCAGCACCACGATGAAAATAACTGCCTTTCCTCCCCCACTTCCAGAAAAGGGAGGAAAAGAAAAGTAACCTCTTGTGTTTCTGAAATTAATTTTCTCCTTCAGCTTTACTTTGTAATTAATTCTTTACATGTCTCAGTGAAGCTCGAACAGTTTTTACCAAGCTTTTTTTTGAGAAGAAAATACAATGCAAGCCAATAGAGTCCAGTGACAACTCATACAAAAAAAAAAAAAAAAGAAACCTGTGCTGTCAAAATACCTCTTTAGGCCAAACGGCTATGGCCCTCCAAACCTTATGCTTTTCTACAAATGACCACATTTGATACAAGAATGTGTGATTAGGCTGTAAGTGTAGACTATTCAAGGAATGCCAGATGACTTGTCCTTCTCTTCATACTTGCTGACAGGATATGGATTTAAGAGATGGTGAAAAAAAGAGTGAAGATTAACTTCACTGCACAACTAATTGTGTGAGTGAATGCTTGTCCTGTTTTGTACTTGCCAATCAGGTAGCTTGTTCTCTAGCTGTCTAATAAGTGTTTTGTGCAAATGCCTGCACAGACCTCATCGTCTACATTTGCAAAGCTACACTGAGACCTGGAATTCAGATACTGATAACAAAAATTTACTGGAAGAATATATTTGCAAGGATTGAGCATCTAGAATAAACTACTTTAACACACAATGAGAGAAAGTTTGCTAGCATAAGTAGAACCAGGGAGGCTGTGCTTTCTCATTATTACAAAGTTTGCAACAGGTGGTCAAGTAGCATGAAGTAAGTCTAACAGCTTGTGTAGACGTACAGAGATGACTGTACGGGTTAAACGGAAGTCAGTGCATTCTACATTTTCATAATGCTTTTCACTTGAGGTTCTTGGAGCACATTGTAACCATTAACCATTGAAACTTTGCAGCTACCTGCACGGAGCATGTTTGATGGTGTGTATAAGGTCATCTAGATCTCACTGTGCTTTCCGCTAAAAAGCATCCACCTCTGAGGTAGGGGACACCAGCTACTTACCATTGTGTGGTTTTTAGGAGAGAGAAATGAAGAATACTTTATCTAAGTGATCTTGCAGCGGGAGCTTTAGGGATAGAGAATGTAATTACTGAGTTAAAAATTTACTAAGATTCTTGAAAAGCACTATGGGATATTTAATTACTAAAGATGCTAAGGCCTCTGTTTATGACTTTGAAAGATAGCTAGTGTGCCTTATAATATTTTGCTTAGGTTAAAGAAAAATACGTCCTACACCTGTTCATGCAACCAGTTTGTTTTTTAGGTGTCTCCCATCCAAGCTTTGGGTCACTACAGCCTTGCATAAACGGGGAAATCTGGTTGTCTCCCAAGGAAGTTATTAGGGATCTGAAGAATGAGAAAATGAATGCTTTCATTGCTAACAAACTCACAACAGTTCCTATCTGAATCAGCATTATCGGTAGTCACATCCGGTTTTGGCACTCTGCTATGTTTGCCCGGTGCTGATAATGTTCAACATACAGGGAAGATTTCCACTGCTGGAGTCTCATAATCCAGAAGAATAGATGTGCTCATGATCCAGAAATTAGTTCCACAGTTCGGTATTTTGTATTAGTTTCCTTCTTTTTTCTTCCTGAAAATGATTGAGAATCTCTATCCATCTGCTGTGAAGGAGATGTCTCCCTGTCCTGCCCGTCTTCCGTCTGCATATCTGTCACTTGCTGTTCAGTAGCAGCCTATTCATCACGCTGACTCTTCTGCCCCATCAATTTTACCACTGTTTGTGATATCTGAACTTGTCATGAACTTCACAGATTTTCTTGGCTTCTTTGGCAAGAAGAGACCTGCAGCAGTAGTGCTAACAAAATGTGATAAACTGATCAACCTTAGGACATCCTACGGAATCAAATATGGCTATTCTTCGGAGTTGTCAGAGTTTTGTGAAGAAAATCTTCATAGTTGATAGAACGTCTTCACTATCATTCCTCAAGATTTGGAATGAAGTTTTGAAAAAGTAATCTACTTAGTCCCTATCCATACGGAGAAATCAGTTCATGTCTCATCTTTGACTCTCGTCCCAATCACTAGTGATTCATGAGAGGGCAGAAAAGCACACTTTAACTGATGTTAGTTTAGGCATAACTAGCCATGTGATGCAGTGTACAAAGGAATGCTACCATTTCTTTTTCCTACCTTTTAAAGTTTCTAATAGCAGTATGATTAAGAAAAGTGTGTGAGTTTGATAGAAACTGTAGTTCCTTACAAGCGAGTTTGTTATTTTAGAAGAACATTGTACTTGGTGTATAATTCATTCTTTTATAACAATTGTTTTTTTAGCTGAGTGGTATCTAGAAACTAGGTTGAACAATATATTTCTATCCCGTAGAAATTCTGAGATTTGGAAATTTGTTTTTATATTAAATAGGGATTAACATTAAAAATCACAGATTTTTTTTTTAAAAAAAGAAATAGTATAGAGCTGTCAGATCACTCTGTATTGATAAAACTGGAGTCCTTAATATTGTAACTGACAATAAAATAGATTGATAGAATAATATAATTTGTACCATAATATTACAGTGAAAATACCTGGGAAAATGGCTTTTGAATTGTTATGAAATCATTATGTTTCTTGAGACCATTTGGGGGTATTTTGAAGAAATACTTTATGAAAAGATTGTGTCCTAGAAGTTTGTTGGTGAGCTCTACTTTGAACTAAAGAATTCTTTCATAGAAGTGCTTTTTACTAGCAGGAAAATATGTCATCCTTGTTACTAGATATCTCCAACAAGCTTGTCATCTTGCACTGTTTTGTACTTGCACGTTTGGCTTGAATACTCTACATTACTGGCTCTCAACTCAGTATGTTGCTGAGCACGAGGGAAAAAGTCCTACTTGGGCCTGTTAAAGGAAGCAGAAGAAAAAAGTCACGGGTAACTGAAGGCCTACTAATCTTCACAGTGTATGGGTTTAAGCAAGATTATTTTAAAGGGCTCTGATACAAGATGTGCTATTTAATATTAAAAACATGAAAATCTCAGTGACTTTCTCTTTGGTTTCTGTGTGAAGTGTTGAAAAGGTGTATCACGAGAGGCACCCCTTTCATGTTTGATGGTGTTGTGAAGACGACATTGAGGAAGCAAATCTCAAATTTTACATCTTCTAAATGCCTATTATATGTGTTCTGTAACAGAGGATACAAGTCACTTTAGTGGTAATATTCTTCCTCTCTCACTTCAGGCACAACCTGCAGTGATCTTGAACCATTTAGATCTATACCCCACAGAACAAGAGAAGTGATTAATTTAGGATAGATTGGGTAAACAGTCTGCTACATCTCCTGTTTCTATTGGGCCACAGAAACTCCTTACGATTTCAGTGAAGAGTCCAGAATCACCTTTGCCATGTTTTTGTAGCTTGAAAATTATTGATAAATTGGAACAGACTGGTTTAGTGCCCAGGAAGTTGTGCATGCCACAAAATATTGGTTGTAAGCTTAATTTTAACAAATAATTGGAATGTCATGGGTTTAATGATGTCTCTCCACTTGGCTATCTGACAGTAACTATGTAATGTAAAAGAACCGTTAAAAATGGCTTTGCAAAATTAACTCCTATTGCTCACTGAGTGTCTTTTGAGTCATATCTGCCTTGTTTACTGTCAAAATAATATTTCCATTCCTGGTAGTATTGAAAAAACAATATGATTACAGCAAAGTGCGTTTAAGACAATGACTTCTAGAAGACAGTGCTAAAATAGTCTAGTTATATTCTGAGTCCTGAAATTGTTAGCCTTAGTTGATGGACAAAAAAGACCCAGACCCTAAGTCTGACTTGTAAATTTAATAGTTTATTGATCATGTTTTCAACTGCCAGTAAAAGCAGAGTGTCAAAAGAAAGTCACTTCTGTAGTTAAAATCTAAGAGCAGGCATTGGAGATCTGAGAGATGACTGCTTGCTTGGCTTTGGGGGAGTTACTTGTTCTCAGTTTGCCCATCTGTAAAATGGGGTTAATTACCACTTTTGCATTATTGACTTCGTAAGATTTGTATTAGCTATGTTTATAAACTGCTTTGAGATGCTTGTTTTGGAGTTCCTGGTGCTGCAGTGTGGGATTTTTCTGAAGTTGCTTGCTGCAGTAAAAGCCACACTTGCAGAGAGGTTGCGAATTTACTTCCGTCAGCCATGTATGGGAGGGGAGAACTGCAAACTTCAGAATGTCAGAATGTCAAGGCTCAGGCAGATTGCGTGCAATCCTAATCCAGCCCTGCAGCTTTGACCTTTGAAGCAGGCTTCACCTTGAGACAGTTGAAGAAATCTATGTACGTTTGTATAAAAATATTTTTGTGATAGAAGGAATTTGCTCTTCATGGTCATCCAGCTCAGGGTTTCCCAGCAGTCTTCCTGGAGCAAGTAAAGGAATTCAGTTCCTGATCTGCTCTGTGAATGAACCTGGTATTCTAAGTCTAAAGAGACAGCCTTCTCTCTTGGGGCTAAAACAAGGAGTGTAATTAGGATACTCTGTGTTGCTCTTCTGCTGAAATCCATCTCAGACCTAATGATACTTTTCTGCTAGGAAAGATAAAATAAGTTCCTGGATGAGATAATTCTCTAGCTTCTCTCAGACAACATTTCTGCTATGTTTAAAACTATGTCTTGGGTGCCTGTGAGCATGAAATCCTACTGTTTGCTTTTCCGCTACACACTGTTCCCTCTTAATTTTAATGTGCAGTGCAATCGTTCTTTCCTTAGCCAAAAGGAGAATTTAGTTTTTGGTTTGTTCTTTGTATCCTTTCTGATGGAACTTAGTCCAGGCGAGACTCCACTCCCCTAGGAGGAGAGCAGAGAATTCATTCTCAATGAAATCTGAGGCTCTCTGAAGTAAAAGCTGTTGACTTTGTCATACCGTGCAAATGTGCATTGCTTTTAGCAAGACAATAAAGGGTAAATGGGGTGATCTCTGCTCCTGTGGAGAGGTCGGGTGGTTACATTACACAATCTTCTAGAGCATCTTGCAGCAAATACATGGGTTATATTAAAAGTTGCAATCATATCATTTTTTAGAAGTAAATTGCTGACCTTATGCAGTGGAATCAGCTTTATTGAATTTCGCCAAAAATGCGTTTATAATCCCCCCCGCCCCTGCATACACATGATATTCATGTCCTTGCTGCCCATGTGGAAATGTCCCTTTTTATGGTGATAAAATTAAATTTGTCTTTGTCTCTGCCTTGCCTCACCTTTTAAGTTTCCATCCTTAAGAGACACCAGTGGATATCCGTCCCAGAGAATGAAGATGGGCAATATCCCTGCATGGCTGGCTGGCTGATTGTGAGCCAACAGCCACGGAACAAATAAATAAGCTTTTCACATTTAGAGGACAAATAAAGCTGAGGACAGGTGTAATATAGGTATTTTTCTAGAAGTGGTTGTGGCTTTAGCATAGGCAAGAACTTATTCTGACTTGGAAGTACTTATGCTTTGCTTCTGGATTTTTTCTAATTGCAACACAATACGAAATGTAAAATCCACAAAGAGTTATTGTGTTACTCATGTAATACTGTGTTACGTGTCCTCCTTCAATAATAACTAACCATAAAACCCTCTAGTCTTTGGCCACCTACAGCCCCCTTCCTGAATTCACTGGAGAAAAAAGTATTTTGCAGCATGCTCAAGGGTTTAACAAACGTATATCCCATATCTCTATACCCCTTCGCATATTAAAAGTACTCTACAAATACTAAGCTTGTGACACCTTTTGCGGAATGGCAAGATTATAAGATTAATTTAACATACTTCTGATTACATTTTCTCTTCTTCCTTCGACCTTTACATTCTCCAAACAGTTTGCAAACTCCGAATTTCAGTGGGAAACGGAGAAAACGCCGTTGCCATTTCAGATGGGGAAACTGATTCAGATGTATTAAGAACAGTTAGATCTGAGATAATTCTGACTCCCAGTCGTATCTATATAAATATAACCATACTGTGCCATACTGTCAGTGTGATGTACTTACGCTTACAGGATTTTCAAAGCATTTTCATGTTTATCTTCTCCAGGTCCCCAGCTGCTTTGGGGGGTGGGAGAGGTTAAGCTAGTTTTATTCAATAAAATCACGTAAACCATCTAAGTAAATGAAGGGGCAGACTGACCTCTGCAGTGTTAGCATGTGTCCCTTCTTATAGCGTCTCCCCCAACCTGTCTTCCTTTTTATGTAGCATTTAAAAGGCTAGCTGCTGAGAGGTACAGAGAAGAATATCAGAATATCATTGCTGCGGCTCTTCAAGTAACCAGGAGAATGCAGCTGTTAAACTCAGAAATATAAAATACATGTTTAAAAGATGACTCTGTATGTGTTTAAAAAAGAGAGCGAGAGAGGATTCAAGGGAACCAAAAAATAGCAGGTTCCATTACTGTAATTAAATGGCAGCATTTAACCTATCAGGCCGTTGCGTGTATGTGAGAGACGAGCAGGGAGCTGCATTTGAAATGATCACTGTCTTCCTTGGGGGATAGAGCAGTTAAATAATTTGTTTGTGAGGTGTGAGTTCAGTGTCGGGTAAAGCAAGTGCTTGTGCGTGTGTGTGTATCTTAGAAGCTAGGGATGGCTGTGTGTTTACTGAGAATACCCTGGAGGTTGGTATTTACTAGCACGTGCACTGTCAATAAGAACATAGGCTGCTCTTGCCCATTTGTTAGGTTATCTGCAGAGTCAGGGCCTCACCTGGTCCCAGATATTGCATCATAAAAGGGGAGCTTTTTTCATGCTAAGCCACCTGAGACAGACAGGAGTAGCAATAAAAGAAAACCAGGGAGGAAATGGGGGAAGAGGAGAATCGGAGTCTTTTTGGTGAGCTTCACCTAACTGTGGCGACTGTAAAGGGTGAGTTGTTGTATCTGGTTGTTGGACTTGGCGCTCAGGAGTGCGGGGGCTGTGTCATCCCTGGGGGACCAAGGGCAAAGCTGCTGCTCAGAGGTCTGCCCCTTAAACAGCACATCAGTCACTTCCCCTGCCACGGTGCTCTACCTGTGCCTAGCGTTGATTCCTGCGCTTCAAGACTGTAGTGTGCCAAATTATGTGGAGATTGAGGGATCTGCAAAGTGCATCCTTAGCCCTTCACCATTGACCCCGACTCTGTGAAAATCTCTTTGGGCACCCCTGTATAGTGGTGTTGATTAGCCTTCTGGCACCCAGGAAAGGAGACACATTCCTATGTAGTACCCATTTTTATTCACTTCCTTTTTATTTGTGAGGCAATTCCTTTGTCTGAGGGATATTGCCTAGTCCTAGAACTCCAAGAACTATCCTCATACAGTATGAGCTGATACTAGTAACGAGATTTTCAGCTGCTTCAGCTGTCTCACCTACTGATCTGACTTGTGTTACATTGCAGGAACATGCCCATAAATGTGTCTTAATCTTCACTCCAGTTTCTGTGTGAATTCTGTGTAGCTGCTCCTGTTTTAACTCCTGGGCTGGAACTTTTGTGAGGGTCTAGAAGACAACAGACAGTGTTTAAAAAAAAATAGGTGTTTTGGTATTTCCATTTTCAACATTCAATTCCAGTGACTGGATTTTGAGGGCAAACGTGGCTGAAAGGAGACTAGAGAAATACCATACATTTTAGCACCCATTCAAAGCAAAGCATGAATAGGGCGAGTCCTTGTGTAGTTTGGTGAGAGTTAGAAATCTGGAAGTATTTCCAAAGATGATCTGCAAGCACAAAAAAAGGATAGACTTGTTACTTGAATAAATTTTTTGTTGCAAATGCCTTACCTAGCTCAAACGTATATAATGTATGTATAGATTCTCAAAACTCAGTCTTTGTACATGATAATTGTGTCAGTCTGAAACATTTTACAAAAGATATTGTGTAATATTATTCCTGTTTTACAGATGTAGAAACTGAGGCAGATGGAGGTGAAATGACCTACACAAGGTCAATAGCAATGCTGGGAATAGAACACAAATGTGTAGAGGCTTTTTATTATACTAATAAGGAAACTCTGGAGGTGTGTTTGGCATGGTAATCGGAACCCTAGAGAACTAGAAGCAGTTAGTATGTTCTGTGCATGTCCCGAGGGAGCAATGATGAAACTCCTTTTCTACCTTACCACTCCAGTTCTCTGTGTGTGGTCACCATAGTTTTTCCACCACTTAACCTCGTTATTTTTACTATTGTTAGCATTAGTCGTCCTTTGGGCGTTTAATCCAGACTCCTTTAATTTTCTCCAGAACTCTGAAGAGCTGTTGAAGGCACATGGGGAGAAAAAAAATAACAATAAACAAACCAAAAGATGAAAAACGATCTTTTGAAACTTCTCCTGCTTTGTTGACTTGTCCCCTAATGTTTTTTGTCTTCGCTCTTCTTTTATCACGAAGGACCCTGCTTGAATGTATAATCTTTGTTTCTTGAAAGTTCATTTGCTATTGTTTCTTTCTTCTCCACCCAAGATTAACATCCTGTGTGATGACATAGATGGTTGTTGTCTAAATGGACGCAGTGTAACCAACAAAATTGTGAAAGGTGGGTGGAGAAATATTTATACAGTTGTGTTAAAAATTACAAAGTAGGTTTGCCTTTTAAACAGAAGGTATTTCAACACTTATTGGCAGCATCAGCCTTTAATTTTACAGGTGGCTAGCTTTGTAGTAGCATTCAGCAAACAATATTTTAATGGCATGTAAAAAAATTTCTCTAAAACAAAAGAAAGAAGAACGAGGGTGATTTATAATCCGTAATGAATACTTGCTGACATGTCTTTTTATAATAGTGTATTAGTGTCTCTGTCTTTCTGGGGGAAGTACAAACCAGATTTACCTGAAACATTTGTACCATAATAATCAAATATGTAGTATTTAGATGTATTTTTCTTAATTGAACTTATCTTCTCAGTGTGATGATACCTGACTTCTAGGTGTCTAACATTGATTCCACTTTATAGAAACTGGGTTAGAGGAGCAAAGACACTCTATAAGGTTGTGAGAAAACATCTCTCAGAAAAAGGACTGGGATTCCTGCGTTCATGGCTGCTCATCCAGTGTTGGTTTCTTCACATTTCCATCTGTTTTCCCATACATACTTCCATGTATTTTTACCTTTTCTTAGAAACATGCAGCTGCAGCTACTGTTCTCCATGCTCCTTAAAGCAACTTCCTGACAGAGGCAGCGCGCGGTACGCACTGTCATGCTGCGCATTTAATGTTCCGTTCTGTACGTTCTTCAAACACTAAAACTTCATTTAGTGTACACTTCATGTGGTTTTTTGTGTGATAAGTCTGGACCAATGGGTTTGTTTTGTTCCTTTCTAAAGTTTAAAGTTTTGAAAGTAGAAGAGAAAATAAATAACATTGATGCAAGTTGCTCTTTACATTGGAGTTCATCTTAGTCTGCGGAGGCTACTCTCTATTGTCTAATGTAGAAAACATCCAGATGCTTGTTAGTGTGTTTGAGGCAATAAGGAACCTGGAATGGTGCATCAGGACAGACTTTGTCATTTTTATATATAAAACTAAGTCATCCTTCAGATATTCTGACAAATCTGGTTAAAAAAAATCCTTATAATGGCTTCAAATTGCTGCTCTATTACATAGTTACTTTCTTTTGAACGTAGAGTTGGGGAGAAAGAGTCTGGTTATAGAATGGCAGGCCAGCGTAGTCCAGTAATAACAGATCAGCACTGATTTCTAATCTGGAGTTATTCCACATTAGGGCCAGTCTGCTTGGTCGGATCTAATACAGACCATATTCAGGCCCATAGCACTGAAAAGCCTGGTTGTTCTTTGCTGCAATAACAAAGGAAATGTTGGAGTTACAGATGTCTGGTTGACTGCAGATCCTCCAAGCCAGCTCCTTACTTCAATGCTGGATTTCTTGTGATGTGCTGGTTCAAGTTGTTGCAAATACAGTTTAAAATTGGAGTTCCAAAGGTAGATTAAAACCAAACCTCCTATATTGCCAGTGTTTTACCTTACCTGAATTTAACACAATCTCTGGCTTTCTCCTTAGAAGCTCCTAAAGATATAATATCACAGATGAAAGAGTAGCCAAAGGCTCTTTTTGTTACTGTTGCTCAACAAGCTGCTTAACAAAATATTTTTCTTTCTTGCAAAGTAAATGGATCTGAAGCACAAACATTTTCTGACACTGCTGTTTTTAAAATTTGTGGTAAGCTTTGGTAATGAAGTTCAGTTTCTAGGTTTCTGAAGTGCCAGGTACCAAACTGATCTTCTTTTGGAAATGAACTTGTAGAAGAAATTCCTATCCTTTCACCTTTATAGAATGTTTTTTGTTGTAGTTCCCACTTTAATAGAAAGGAAATGTCATAGACTTGGTGTGTACTCTGGGTAAGTTACTTCATTTATGTGTGCAGTGTTTTCCTTTCCAACCTGTCTTTCCTTCACATAGACTGTTGAATGCTTTGGGTCTGACTGCCTTTTGCTCTGTTTCTGCCCAGTACCTGGCACAACACCTGCACAGTGAAGGCCTTTTGGGGTCTCTAAAGAGTATTATAATACAAGTAATGAGGATCAGGAACCATCACCATGACACTTGTTTCTCTGCAGGAATAACAGCAAGCATTTGCAGATCACAGGTTGGGTATGCTTGGAAACTTACCCGTTTAGTGTATCTAATACTTGTTTTCTCTGAATGCGTAGTCTTATTTCTAGAGAGTCTGTCAGTTGTGGTAATAAACTATGACAGCACTATGGTTACTAGAGTAACGTCTCTTCCATTATCTGGATTTTCTGTCCTATACCGGCTTCTGTTAAACAAATGTCAGAGTCTTGGTTATGTTCTATTCCCGATAAACTACCTTGGAATTGGCATCCTGGCATAGAGTCTTCACAGCCTTCAAACTCCAAGGTAAATATTAATTAGAAATGTTTTAAATATGCAGAGGGTTTTGTTCTCTATGTAGTGTTCTCACATCATGTACTGGCTGAATTTGATGTCCCGTGTTCCTCTGTCACAACATTGGTTTCCAGCTTAGTCACATGCATTCTCTCTTCATCACTAGTGGTGCAATACACAGGTGGACTTACCCTACCATTGTCACTCAAAGGAGCCTTTCTATCATGTAGTGTTCTTCTGCTTGCATGATAATATAAAGGAGAAACTGAAGGCAAGAGACCTAAAAATAAAACCCATAGATGATGATAAAGTAAATTTTCCCTCCATTTTTAGGAGATGTTTATTTATGCTATAGAAAGACTTGTTTCTTCTCTCTCTCTTGCTGATCATGATATTCTTAGAATGACTCTGTAATAGGCAGGTCTTTGGAAGAAGGTAACCAAGATGGAACTTTTGCTGGTTTTTTTGTGTATGCTTGTTATGTGGGAATTTAACTGGGCTTTGTAACCGGTTACTGAGGACTTACAGACATGTCTTGTTTGATTTAGAGTCGTGTTGCTGTCCGTCTTTTTTCTGACTTGAACTTTTTGTGATGGAAAAATTGTGCCTGTTTGCTCTCTGCTTCCTGAAGATTTGTTGTAGATTAATTCAAACCCGAGATGTCCGAATCCTGTTAAGGCTGAGATAGCACTGCATCTAATTGGACTTTTGCATTTCAGAATCTTGAGTCTGAGTCCTATTTCCAGCCACACTGTCCTGCATGTGGTTCCTCGTATTGTCCTCATAGTGCTTTGGCTCCTGAAATATATAGCTTGGTATTGGGAGCTTTTACTTAAGGTATCCCTTCCTTTTTTTCGATGTGGAACAGAGATAACATACTTCATATAAGCAAGGAGCTTACTTTACATTAGAAGAGGAAGACCTGACCTCTCTTACTACAAGTGAAACTGTATTTTCCCTGCCTTGAAACTACCAGTGAAATACATTTTGCACTGACTTATAATGCTGTGATTTATGCTGTGATATGCTTTGTGATATTACAATGTCCTTTTGCCTTTGTGTTTGATTTTTCCCCTCTAATAAATTTGAGTGGGTATGTTGTCAGTGAACAGGGGTATTTACCCAAAATGCCCATAGGAGAATGAAGCATTCTCCCTGCTGTCTGCTGCCTCAGAGAAGGAGTCCTAGGCATTTTTTTCCCCTCCCATTAATCTTACTACAGTTTTTTTTTCTGTATCTTTCCTCCTTGTTTTGAAATAGTATTAACAAGGGAGATATTTTTAAATAGAAAACAACTGGAAGGAAATATATTTTTCTTTCTGTCTCTCATGTGCATACACATACGTGTTACACACAAACATGAATGAGTGACCAGAAGCAACTTCTTCATTGTACGTTTTGAACTGCTCATTTATAGAAAACTGAGAAGAAAAGTTGTAGTACTTGTTCCTGTTTTTTCCATTCCAAGACATGCTAAGCAAGTTGCTTGCCCTTTCTTATTCAGAGTGAAAATACTTTGATCCAGTTTTCTGAAGACAATACTCATTTCATAAGAATATTTAATCAGTAGAAAATAGGGAGGATTTAGTTTGTTTGTTTAGTATTTAACCAAGTGAATAAGGCAGATTAGGGGAAGGGGGGGGGACTGGACCCATAAACAAGGTGATATATAATATTTTTTTTCGTTCTCCTTTTAAATAAATACCGATCAGCTTTATGTTCAGAGACAATAGGAGCCGTTGGCTTAAATTTGCAGTTTACTGTATTTATGGCTGTAATATCAAGGTGCTGCCGTCGTAATTTCATGCCCCAATGAGAAGAGCAAGGTCGAAGCAAATGCTTCCATCGGCATCTGCTAACACACTAACTCATAAACAAGGCCCGGCTGGATCAGGTGGCACGGAATAATACAGGCTAATGAAATACAGCACAGCTTTCCATTACTGTTAGTTTTTACAGTGTCGTCATTACGTGTAATTTATGTTTAAAAAATTCAATTTTATACAAGGCTCTGGAAAATAGGGGTCTGCAGGTCACCCGACGACTTTTAACGGCTCTGAGAGTCCTTATTGCACTCTCCTGTTCCAACAAAATGTTAATAATAAATAAAAAAAAAAATCCTCTTTTACTTTTTCTCTGGTTTGCATATCTTGCTCTGTCTTTTTAATTACAAGTGGCTAAGGAGAGTTTGGGGCTCTAGATGATGTCAGGAGTTATCCCCTTCACTGATGCTCCCAGAGGGGGGTTACTATCTGCTTTCTTTTCTTTTGTCTGTCTATCAATCACCTGGGGTCCTGTAAATGGAGTAAACACAGCTGAGGAGAGAGAGATACTTAACAACCTCTCTCCCAAACCCTCACCCTCTGACATTGCCCTCGTCTCCTCCATTACACTTCATTTTATTATAGACTCCAAAAAGCTTGGCTGGGAAGAGAAACTGCTGCCAGATTTATTTATTTATTTATTTATTTTTGTTACACCAAAATACTTTTTTATTTTAACCTTTTCCTTCCTGTTTGGTTTGTAATTTTTAGCATTGCACTGTCAGTCAGGTTTTCCTCCCTTATTTTAGTGCTGTGTAACTGAGGTTAGAGCACCTTTATCAGTTCTGATGGCTGCTTAGGCACCCTAACGGGTTAAAGTATATAATGTTTCTTAAAGATTGCAATTGCATAATTAACCGTCTCATACATAAATAAAGGTGCAAGAATTCAAAGCCCTTTCAGTAACTTTTCAAATTACTTTTATTTCTGCATTTTTTGGCCTGACAGTTGAGACCAGTCAATTTCCCTTTGATGTTTGGGTTCCTTTACACAAAGTTTGAGCTGGAAGTGCAGCAGCAGGATGTTTACATTCAAATACAGCCTCTTAATGTAAATGAAGGGTAAAAAAATAAGAGCGATGTTTCTGAGACCTGAGGTTTTGTTAAAATGTTGGGTTGGGCTCAGCCTTATGAATGCCCCGTGAACCAAGATGTGTGAAAGAAAATGGATCAGGAAACTATGCCTTTTTGACCTTTTTGAAATGTGTTCAGCTAAGCACAGAGTAGGATATAGGACAAACATTTGACAAAAGAATCACCCAGCACTGCATGTAACTGACTGAACAGGTGGAATCATTAGTCTGGATCAGATCCCAGAAGGTTTTTATGATGATTCTTTTAAAATGTGGCCATGTTCTTTCTGAGCAGAGTTGACTCAGTGGCTTCCAGGAACAGGAGTGTAATGTCGTTTCAGGGTGCCTACCAGTACATCTTCCTTTTAGTCACATGATACCGTGCACTAACTTTGGGTAATCATATAGTTTGTTGTAACTAAACAGGTTGTCCGCTTCTGTTTTGTTTTCTTCTTAATAGAAATTGTGTGTATGTGTGAGGAAAACAACAGATACTCCCACCTCCCTCCTGCCCTGCACCCCTCCCCTGCCTTTTGTCCCTGCAAAAGGGTAGGTGTGCTGGTTGCTCCAGGGTGGTCTGTCAGAGCGCTAATAAAGCTGGCTTTGGAAACCCACCGAAGGAACTTAATTCTTTCCACCACCTTTCCCTATTATGGCAGAATTCCTAATTTCTTCCTAACCAAAATTTTCTCCCTAAAACTAACATTGCCTTCAGGTTGTGAAAGTCTTGCATGAATTACCGGCTGGAGCAATACAAAAAGGAATATAATGAAGAAAAAGATATGCTCAGTGGATGGGATGGGAAAAAGTGTTGTCACTAAAATGTCAGAGCCTGTGTTAGAGAAGAAGAAAAAACTTAGTGGCTCATCTAGTTAAGCTGATGCAAGGGGTTTGTATTGCAATTATTGCTACTGTGTTTCATCCAGAAAATAGAGAAGAATGGATTTATGGTAAAACAACGGATTGGGACTCACGTCTCCTGAGTTTTATTTTGACTGTCAGAGGTTCAGTTCTGACCTTGGAGCACTTCTCATATCTGTACGTCTCGCTTATTCATCTGAAAGATATGGCTAACAGTACTCCTCTAAGTACTCCTCTACTTCAGAGTGGTCATTAAGAGGAACAGTATTTTGATGCACATGAGGTCCTTCTATTAAATAGTAGTAGATATTACAAAAGGGCCTAAACAGACAGTCAAGTCTTAAAAGTTCTTGGGCAAAGGAGCTTTTTATACAATACCCGAGATGCAGGCACCAAGAGATGTTTGTAACAACCCATTTTATTCTCTGACTTGCTCTGATTCTGTTTGACTACAATTTACAGAGGCTGAGTGATCCCTGAAAATTGAGTGGCAGCAGCGACAATCACAAAAGAGGGTCAGCAAGAACCTTTGAGTGCAAAACAATCATGGGTGCTGGATTATTCAAATCAACACCCTGAAGCCTGAAAAGGAAATTTTAAGGCTTTGTGAAAATTATGACTAATTCTTTGCAATGGCTGCGGTGCTGTAGAGGAAAGAAATGGATGGTTGGGGGAAGGGAATAGGTTTGCATTCTGTAGGGCTATGAAGACAGTTTCCTTGCATCCTTCTCCTCAGCTCAGTCCTTGCTCAGTACCCTCTGCGGTTAGATTATTCCTTGCAGATAGCAATCAACTGGAAGGAAGTGTGTGTCTAATTTGCATGAGATTATTTAAAACAAAAAAAAGGTCTGCATTAGTCAGGGTGATGGTAAACAACGCAAAGAGATGCCTTTTATAATATAGCCGTGGCTCAGCTTTCAAAGCCAAATATAATTCACTTACAATTGGCAGTTTCCTTTATTGTTCCTTTTAACCTTTTGCATTCTGCATGGTCTTGATCTTGCTGCAACTCCAGAAGAACTAAAATGTTTGTTTTTGAAAGGTTTGAGAAAGTGATTTAGAGCAGTTCTTCTGTTAAACTGTGGTGATTTTCCTGACATAATGATTTGAGAGTTATATTAGACACAAAGCTCCAGTTTTTGTGACAGTGCTTTTGCATCCAAGGGAAGTGGCATTATTTTGGGGTTACCAATTTCCTGATAGATTAGAAAAATGAATGGACCGTGGATACTTTTTTATATAATGCAGTGACAGAAGGACTATGATAAAATAAAGCAAGGTGAGATATTGGAACAGATGACACTTTGATCTGGTTTATGAATTCCCACTTTTCTATGTAATTAATATATTGAGGTTGAATAATTTGGGGCATGGAAAACTCGTACTATGTGCATACCTGTGTGTAGGTGGTGAATCTGAAAAAAAATTAGTCCAAGGGAATTTTGATGAGTTAGTTATAATTGCCTGAGGACAGTCTTAGAATATCTTGTACATTTTTGTTAGTGTGTGTGAGAAATGACAACCGTGAAGACAGGTATATTTCTGAATCCACAGATGACTAGTTGCAGTGCAGATTTACTCCATATACATGCTTAAGGAATCTGCTCTGGGAGATTATTCCCTTGGCTTTGAGGCCAAGATGACAGGGCCTTAAAAACATCTCGTTCAGATGAATAAAAAGGAGGTGTTCCAAGGTGATGGCACTCCCAGTCTTCTCCTCTAATAATTAAGAAGGGATTCAGTTGTGATGTTCTTTTGTATAATGCCACTAGTACCATGAACAAGACCACTTCACACGGCAGCAGAATAGTCCAGGGAAGTAATAACAGTTTTAATTTGCACTACTTTGCAGAGGCTTCAAACCGGGAGCTCAAATGTGAAAGGTTTCCCATCATTCTATCATTCACATCAGCTTTTTCTTCACAGGACAGCAGGATTTTGATGGCAGTAGTGATACTTGAGTGTCCCTAGTTGGCAAGAACAGAATAATCCTAGAACTCCATTTTATCTGCAAAAAGATTGTAAGGTTTTTTCCTCAATCAGGATGAAAATAGAAGGGGCAGTGTAGTTAGCAAGCAATAAGCATTGTTTCCTGCTCTTTTTGTAGAATGAGGTAAGGATCCTCCATAACTTCTGTACATTTCTAAGTGTTACATATTATCAGATTTGCTCTCTTTGCATGGAAATAGAACAAAATGCCCTGTTCTAGTGGGACCCACATTTGCAGCTATCAGCTAGTGTCTCCATCTTTATGAAAATCCATAGTTGCTAGTGACCTGCAGTGTTGGCATGTGTTTATGCTTTCTCCTACATAGGATAATTAGGAGCTGGTTAAAACAGTTTCTTTCTGTTTAGGACTTAGGTTTTTAACATGGATTAGACACCATAAATACTAGTTTTGTAACTAGAACAGTAGGCTGAGTTGTGATTATGTGCCTTTTATTACTCTCACTGCAAGTCTTGTTCCATACCATTTCGTGGGGTTTTGGTTCCTTTCTGTTTGAGGTATGCATGGAATACAAGTAAAGAGGTGATTTTGTCTGATTGCAGGGCCGGAGATCAGGTACTTGAGATTCCTGATTCTGTTTGTGACACTGACAAGGTTCGGTTATGTTAGAGAAATAACGCGAACTTCTCTGTGCATCAGTACCTGCGCTGTAGAGTAGATAGAGTAGCTTCTCACAGGAACTCACAGTATCTCCCATACTTACAGGAACAGGGAAAAGATCTGTTAATAGTCATAAAGCCTTCTGAATACCAGAAGCAATGTGTTAGTGCTTTATAATATTAAATAACAGTTCTGAGACAGACTTGTGTATTTATTTCTGGCAGTATTGTTTGTGCTACAGATTATTCTCTCTAGATCCTCAGTATGCAGTGAGGTTTAAGATCCTGAAAAAAATTCTCAAAACTTAAGTCATATGCCCAGAAGGCTAGCCATTTTCTATATTGTATCTCCCTGTAATGTTAAAAAGCTAAATGTTTTAAAGGATTAAGTTCGGAAATTTCATCTACCAGCAATACTCATGGATCTTAAGGGGGGGGTGATGAAGAGAAAGTATTCCCCTGTTTTTCTCCCACTGCTGTCATATTCATACCATTTTCTTTGCTGTGCTCAGTCCCCGCAACAACTGTGTGAGAATGGTCAGTCTCTTCTCCTCTAAATCTCTTTCCTTAAGTCTGTATTCTCACATCCAGCCTTTCTGAATGTTTTTGTATATGCGCTCCATGTACAGTAAAAGGTCCAGAATCACTTCACATGTTCCTCATAGCAGGGACACTGGCTTTCTATCTGCTTCTGTGCAGGAGGATAACATAACAAATAATAGACAGCTGTCCAGGCCCCACATCATGGTTGCTGTCTAAGTACTAAATTCTTTTTCTAGAGGATGTTTTCTCCCGTTGGACAAAATAATCCAGCTGTGCTTCCTTCTTCACAGATGCTGGTCATCGTGAATCCTTTAGCTGCTTTTCTTTTCCCCCTTGTTGGCCAAATCCTTTCCATATGTTGTGGCCAATTACAGATGGTCATCCTGGCATTTCCTGATGGCAGAGTGACTGCACCAACATGGACCATGTGTGCAGTGTTACTACAGCTCTGCGTGAAATAAAAACCAGGCTGCCCTAGGGCAATCTAATCATGCAGCAATAGGCCGGGGCAATGCTAAGCTGAAAGTTTGGGCTTGGCCTTGTTTTGATCTGTTTTGTTATAGTTTTATTTCCTCCTTACATTCTGTGTCCCATTCATACTAATCACAGTCAGTCCTGATTTTTTCTTTTTATTTCTGCATTTGTCATAAAATAAAGCAAATTATTCCCGTCTTCGGAAACGATCTAGACTAATTAGTCGTCTAACCCAATAATTAGTTTTTTGTTTCCCTGTCTGTTTTCATGCATTATTGTTAGTTTTTTCCCCTGTTTTTTTTTTTTACACCATTACAGATTAAAATGAGCCACATTTGCAGTTGATGGTATCTTTTTTTCGGGGGAAGAATGGAGAATTGCAATAGAAAGCTACTTCAAAAGCAGCAATAAACTCAAGGATAAATTAAGGAAATTGAATGAGCCACATTTGGAAGCAGCGTTGAGGCTAATATTCTGTCGCTTAAGGTTAAATTGCAACAGAGAAAGAGAGAGGGAGACATTCCAGTGAATCCAAAATTGGGGAGGCATTACTGCTCAAGTCAGTGCCAAAATTCTTTGCAGCTTGAAAGGGTTCTGCCTGGCTTGAGAATTTAATTATGCGTGCATCAAGTGGGTAAAGGTGCTAAACTGATTTCATTTCCTCTGCTCCCCCAGGCCTGACAGATGAAGAAATTGACCTGGCTTTCCAGCAGTCGGGCACAAGCACGGATGAGCCACAGTCCCCAGGTCCTTCTACACAGCTGGTGCCAACTCAGCCCTCTCACCCCGTGGTCTATAGTAAGTAACACTTTGAAAAACATCTGGTCCTGTTGCTTTCTGCAGTGATTTCTGCAGGAATTTCACAGATTTCTGTGCCAGATCCTAGATTTCAGTTCAACTAGTGCCATACTTTTTGTCAGAATTGGATGCTGAATGTTACTTTGAACGCACTTCATAGTTGTTGATGCCTGTGACAAGATCATATTACACAAGGAAAATGAGATACAAATGATCATCATCTACAAACAAACATCATACATACTACCCTGTGACATCTCTTGACCCGAAGGTGTGTAGTCAATACAAATTAGATTCTGACCCAAGTCCTTATAGGACTTGAAAAAGCATTTAGGTAATGTAGGACTCAGTCTTCCCTTTTAAAACTTAAGGTCACACTTCCCTTCATCAGTAAGGTTTTCTAGTATTTAGATCATTAACGTGGCAAAGAACTGGTAGATTCTTGGATAGAAGGTCCTGTAAAACTGCAACACTGTTACATCTTTAGTTATTACAACAATTGATTCTGTTCAATAAACTGACAAATAAACTCACAAGTTTTGTATTTTAGTTAGAGGACTTATTTTCTCAACTAGTTAGGAAACTGATTGGTTCACAGAATATCTTGAGTCGGAAGGGACATATAAGGGTCATGGAGTCCAACTGCCTGCTCCTCGCAGGACTACCTAAAACTAAACCATGTGACCAAGAGTGTCATCCAGACGCTCCATGACTAACAGTTAATGCCTGCCACAAACCAGGACAAACAGTTACTTGAAAAAGGTGTGTTTTCAGCATGAACAGCACGCTGGAATATCAGGTCTTCAGGACTTAGTCTGTGACTTCCTGTGTGCGAGTTTAATTTCTGGCACAATGGACCGCCATTGAATGAGTTTTAAGAGTCCTGTTACAAATAATAATAAACAGTTGTATGGATCCTTAATTTTAACAAGCTTTCTCTCTTCAATCTTAAATAATCCGAGGGGTGACAGCAGAAATTCTGTGTAGACTATGTGGATGTGATTGTATGATTTTGTGTGGAAAATACACTCACAAGGAATTTTTAAAGTCTCAACATAATCTGTGTAGGCTCAAAATTTACATATATATTTGCATTTTAAAACAAACCTCGCAAAAAAGTATCTAAGCTCCAAACAATAAAAACCAAAGCACACGCCATTAAAAATCCATCAAAAGAAGCTGTTCAGCTCACATGTGTGCCTGGCAGTTTGAAAATCACTTCACTTACCTGCCAAGTATTAAGAATAGGATTTTGATACTGCTCCTAAACAGCTCTAAGTCAGATACTGACCGATGTAACAGTCCACTTAGGGCTGTGTTTATTAGCTTATGGCATAGTTTTGCTATTGCTAGAGACAATACTAGACTTGCTTTCTGAGTTTTTAAATACACTGGTTTAGCACAGTTTGGGAAGAAAACCATATGTGATGGAGTTGGGCTCAGAACTGGAATATTTCTGACTGTTGTATTGCCTGTTCTGGTGAACTCCAGGCCTGAATTATGCCTCCTGTGCTAATACCTGTCTGCCATAGTTCACAGAAAATGCCAGAAAAGCAAAATCTGTTCTTTTGCTGAAGAAACAGAGCCAGATCCCTCTTAGTGTTATCCATTGCTCATTCAGGTACCTCTTTTCACAACTCAATATTGGAAGTGTTAATCTTCCCTTATTTTAAAGTGTTCCACTAGTATGAGTAGGGCAGGAAAGAAGTATGCAATTAAAACTGGAAAACACTGTTAACCCTTGCAGCTTTATCACTGTTTGGCTGTTTAGTTTTTTTCCTTTTACTATTTTGGCTTTCCTCAAAGTGCCAGCTCCCAATTTCTTCTTACTAGGTAAGAGTCTTAACTAATACTTAGATACCAAAATGTTCCCAGTAACAGCTCCAAAGAGAAGTCTGAAAGTATCATCCTGTAATGCTCAGTAACCAGAGGAGAATAAAAATATCACCAAAGCAAAGCTTTTGTAGGGGCCATAACTGTAAACTGGGGCTTGGTGGTCTGATTGGTGCTTTTTAAATAGTTTGAACCAAAAGCTTTTGCCTGTGAGCCAGTCCTTTTTATCAACCCCCAAAATCAGGGAAATGGTGACAATAGATTCATTAAGTATTGTTCCTCTCCTCTCTAGCCATTCCTCATAGACCTTCTGTTAAGCTTAACTTCTACATGTATGTGTAAAAAGAATAAATAGTTAATATACATGGTATTTTTTTGACCAAAATATTTGTTTTGATTAGGTGTCATCTGTGCCCTATTCTAGTCCTTGACTGGTGTAGGACTGGTGTTGTTAGTGATGGATCCAGCTTTGTGTTTTCCTGTTAAGAGCTTTCCATAGTATCCGAACTGCAAAAAGAATATGTGAATTTCTGTAGAGCTGATGGATGAGACTGCGCAGTGGCTCAGAGCTCTTTCAAGATGCCTTGTTTGCTGTAGGTTATTTCATCAGTTGGATGCTAATCCTGTAATGAATATTTCTGAATTTGTCCAAATCTGCTCCAGGACAGTTGTTTCTGTGACAGTTTGCTAAATCAATTTATCTTTCACGAATTTGTCAGGGGTTGTCATGTACAGAGAAATACAGATACTACTTTTTCTGTCTATCTGTTATGCTTATCTTTTTACAGAGTATTCATGACACTAGTGTTGGAATGCTCCAAGGTTTGAAGTTCAAAAGTATATCTAAAGGACTAATGAGATAGGTAGACTGCTGAATCTGTAAGTTGACTTGTTGATGGGAACAACTCATATTGGAAGAGCTTATATTGAAAAAGATTATGAGCTACATTTGCCTTCCCCAAAGAAGACATCTGAGTTTCTTGTGAAGCAGCATCTGATCTGCTGGAGTTTAGGTCTTGAAGACTGCGAACCACTCTGTCTTTGATATTTTTGGGTCTTTTTAAGGGCTTTTTTAGTAGATTTGACACCTCTACACAAAATGACAAAACTAGAGAGAAAGAATTACCTTCCACTGAGCAAAAAGGAGAAACAGTTGGGGAGTGTACTGTGCTGAGAGGCAGTAGCTAGTCTCTTAGGAAATGTAATTTCTCTGTGTCCGCTCTCCCCACAAGGTGTTGCTGCTTCATGTTTAAAAATTGTGTTAAAACTGTGGGTTGCAAGTACAGAAGTTCAGGATGGCTTCTGAACCACCTCAAGAGTTTATTCAGCGGGAATGGAGCAAACAGGGGAGTTGGTGATCTTCAGAGGAGCTGAGTTCTTGTATGCCAAACTCCTCCTGGGTTTGGTTTAAGAGATACAATAATAACTTTTGGGAGGAAGAGACAAGAATTAAGTTAATTTTCTAGACACTGTATTTTAGCTCAATACCATCTCTCCTATTTCTCCTCCTGTTCTGGAGGAGTAATTCCTTCCCTCCAGTTTGTACTTTTGCCAAGAGGTGTCAAAACTGCTTTAAAAAAAAAGGTTAAAAAAAGCTTGAATTTGATTAATATAGAGAAACAAGACTTTGCCTGACTGATAATAAAACTGATAAATGACATTTGAATTACTTGTAGCAGTAATTTATTACATAAAATATCTTTTATTTGACATGCGATTAGTTGCTGGAAGCATCACTCAATCTGACTAGTTTAAACATGCTCTAAAATGAACCCCCAGTAAAAAACCAGGGCTGTCTGCTGTTGGCGTTATGAAATATACTAATCCAGCAGTGAGGACAAAAATCTGACTTTAAATATTTAAATGATTAATTGGGTTTATATTTTTTTTTACCTTTCTAACCCTTATAATTACAAGCAAACTCAGGGGAGTTTCTGAGCAAGGTGTGCAAAGCTGCGTGCTTATCATCCAGGTATTGTCAGTGTTCTTCCCCATGGTATTTATGGTCTCTGTTTATGGGGTTTTGTGCAGATTTTATACCTGCTTAAAAATCAGCTCCAGTGACTGTTTTGCTTGCCATTTGGATCTTCTTCTCGCACCCCTGTGTCTTCATTATGTGGGAGGCTGTAGAATACAGACTGTTTTCTCTTACAATTAAAAATGGTAACTAGAATCTGAACTCCTTTTTTTTCCCCAACTCCTTTCCATGGGTTCACTCTTTGGTCTTGGAAAATCACCTCTTCCAGCCTCAGTTTTAAATGGGGATACTAGTGAGGCTGACCTTACTTGGATGCACAAGGCCTAATTAATTGATGTCAAGGAAGTTAATTCTGAGATGAATTGGGATCTTAAAAATAGTGTTTACTCTGGAACTGCAATGTAGAGTTGCCGCTGTGAAAATTAAATGTACTTACAGAAAACACTGACTTACAGCTGGAGAAAATGTTTGTGTCCCTTCTATTTGCCTTTTGAGCATCTCTTATGTAGAATGGTTTGTTACTTCCCCAGGGCCTAAACTGAAGAGTAACTGGTCTATTAGTGCTTTTTCACTTTTTCTGAATTTTATTCCAGTTTTACAAGTGGGGATATTGACAATATGAGAGGAAGTCAGTGTAAGCACTGAGGTTACAACTGAGGAACTTGTAACCCTCTCTCCACCCCACGCAATAGATTAGAGTATTGCAGAAAAAAAGGAGGATTGAATGTGGATTTTAGGCAGAGCTGTGACATTCTTCATAACATTGTGAAGCTGATGTGGTCAGTGCAGAGCCTTTACTGCGTCCCTCACTCACTCACTTTTCCTCTCCACCCCCCTCACTTTTTTTTGCCACAAGACAGAATTATTTCACACATCTCTAAAACGAGTAAAATGGCATTTCAGCTTCTTGTCTTTATAGACTCTCTGAACTTTAGGAAAGATCATTCTGGTCCCTTTTCATTAATAATGAAAACCAGGGGGCAATAAAATGTTCTTAGCTCAAGCATTACAGGAATGGAGGGAGAGATGAGTGAGGTGAAGGGGCAAAGCGGGCAGGGTCCTACAGGTGTCTCTACTCAGAGGTCACTGCAGCTGGGAGGTAGTTAGGGAGGGCCAGTCAAGGACTGCCATGGACAGGGCACAGTTGGACCCACAGACCCTCTGAGATTAATTAACCGTTTACAATAGGCAGTTCAGCCTGGAATGAGTTGCATTGTCGTAGAAGGGTATTTGTAGTCAGAATTTCAGACAGAAAACTGGACAACCAAGACACTTCACATACCAGAAATGACAGTGGGAGCAGAGTAAGGAGGTGAAAGTGGGATGGATGACTGGGGTTTGCAGCACGATTAGCCAGAGATCATTTTAAATCTTGACATGTACACAGCCAGTTACTGCAGCTTAGCTGACGTGTGTTAACTCATTAAGTTAAAAAGTTATGATAATTTGATCATGTGCCTAAGCTCCAAAACTGCAACTGCAGCAACCCAAAATACTGCCGGTGATACCGTTCACCAATTCTGACAGAGCTGCTTTAATTTGTTCAGATTTCTAGCCAGTGGATGATTTGAGGAGCTGTGTCCTAAAACATAGTGAGACGCTATGAGTGCCAGTATTTGAGAGTCAGTGCCTGTCTGTAGAGCCTGAGGGCTGGGATTAGGAGTAACTCTTGCAATCAAATGCCTATAGAAGATCTTCGCAATGGGAAAAACGGCAATAGGTGAGCAGAGCTGAAGGGAGACAAGCTTCCAGCCATTTCAGCCAGTTAAGCCTCCCTTTGAAAGCCTAATTAAAACTTTGGAGAATAGAATGCATTTCAGAGACGTTGTAGGTCACACGTAGATTTGGATCTCTCTGTTTGGAGACTACACCGGCCTCCACTTCATCAGTTCTGCCCACATCCTGCCACTGAACTTTAGGAAAGATCACTCTGCATCCTTTTTATTATTAAAGAAAACCGGGGGCAGTACAAGATTCGTTAAGGGAACTGCGAGGGAGGTAAAAGGATAAAGCTCGTGGAAAACTACAGGTATCTTCTGATTCTGCTTGAAGGAGCAGGGCATACCGTATCTTTGCTTTGCTCTGTGGAGTCTCTAAGCTTCTGGGCAGAATTGTGTGTTAAATATCTCAAGCTTTTATCTACTTCTTTACCTCTCTCTGTAGATATTTAATCACCTATTTTCTCTCTGCTGTTTATGTGTGCTTTGGTCCCTATTCATAATTCAGGCTTGAAAGACACTGGATCCTTCCTTATTGAATTGGTCCATAATTGCTGACACAGTGTTCATAAACCAGTTTATTGCCCTAATAGATTTGTCTTCTTTGTCAAAAACGCTTCTTTCTTTTTTTCTGCACTCTTCTGAGTCTCTGTCCCCATTTTCAAAAATTATGGTAGTAGAGAACAATTGTTATCCAAGTAATGAGTTAACCTTAGCTAGCATTAACACCACAGGCAGTTACCTGGGGAAAGCACAGTAGGGTTCAGAGCGCCTTCTGCAAGGAAAGAGTAGGTCAAAACAGCTTGATGGAACTTTTTAAATTGCTGCTGCGATTTGTGTCCCTTTGACACTTTGTGCAAGGCCAGTGTCAATGCTACAAGTCTGGGCAGATGTTTCAATGTCCCAGGGCCAGAAGCCTGCACACTGTACCTGAGGGACTACCAGCATCTTAATGCCCTCTGCTCAGTAAATCTATGCCTGGCATTATTCATTGCTCTCTTATCTGGTAAAATGGCTGTATGAAAATGTTGTCACCTGCAGACTATGACTATTTCTTGATTTTGGCCTTTAGGTCCACCTGGCTCCAGATGGCGAGATTATGGGGCTTTGGCTATCATAATGGCAGGAATTGCCTTTGGATTCCACCAGCTCTACAAGGTAATATCTCCCTCACTGCTCTTACACTGTACTCTGAGAGAACGATGTTATGCTGCTTGTGTCCAGATGATCATGTTGGTTCCAAGTTGGTGAGGCACCTCTGTTCTTACTGGCACTGCCATTGGTATGTTTGAGAAATGTAGACACTTAACATGAAAATGCAGAGCGAAAAAGTGGCAAGCAAACAAAACTAGTTTTTAGCAGTGGATCTCAAACTGCTAGAAACAAGATCACCTTAATCGTGTATATATATTTTGGAATTTTTTTAAGTTGGGGAAACTGAGCACAGTTCAGTAAAGGGATTCTCCCAGCATTGGCTAGCAGACATTACTGTCATAGCCCCAGTCTAATGATTTGTCCACTGGTGATCCTGCCCCTTGGGTAGGAAAGAATCTTCTTTGATTGATTAGAACATTGAAAAGAAGGTGCTAATTTCCAGGTCTGCCGTACATCCTGTAGTTCTACTCCGATGTGCTTAGAACAAAGTAGACCAAGCATGTGTCTGCTTATGTATTGTGGAGACAGAAGCCCCTTCTTATTTCTCATGCAATGTTTCTCTGATCAAACATACCCTTTCACTCTAGATTTGCTTTCCAGCAGTGTGGTAAGAGACATTAGATAATGTCTTTGCAAAACGGTCATATTCTGTGACTACACAGAAAGGTATGAGTGGTTCAGGTCAACACAGCAGAGTGTAAAGAGCTTTGGTCCAGTAGAAGCTGTGTTTTATTTTTTTAAAAAGGGACAGAGATGAAGATTTAACAAGAGGTTGATGGTTTTCATGTTTGTTTGTTCTGTAATTAACAATTACTGTCTTGTTTAGTAAAATCTATTTTACAAAAAGCCACTAGTTTTCTTATCGTGTCCTATCATTAATTTTCTGGGTCTCAGGCTAAGAGAGAGAGGCTAGATTAAGACATGTTCCATCTCTGCAAATAAAGTTACATGACTTAAGAGTTATTATTGAGATATGTTGTCCCTATGTTTTTATATTAAAGTAGTGATGCCAGCCTTGCTGATCTTTTCATTCTTGCAAAGAATAGTGGGAGCTGTTAAGTGTCCAGAGAGATGTTAAGACAACAGCTGCTGGGCCTCGCAGACCTGCACATATTGCTGTTACTAAATGGCACATGTCTAACACATATTGATGAGCTACATAAATTTTTTGGCATAATGTCACTGATGCTGTTAATGTATCCTACTGCTGTATTCTTTGTTTACAGATCTTGCTCTGCTGTCTATCCAAACCTCTTAAGGCATATTGTGTGCCTAGTAGAGATCCATATTCTTTCATAGGAGTAAGACATCTTTGGAAACAGTTCATAAGTTCCCTCAGCTATTCATGGGATTTTGAGGGAGTTTGCAAATAGTGATTTCTGTATGAAAGATAGGATGCTCGGATAGTTGTCCATGTGTGTTCTGTGAAGATTAAGAGAACTGTTTATGAAAGTCATCAAAAGCCATTTGCTTTTCAGAATGTCTAAGTGGAAACATGTATGTGTACATGTGCTTTGTGAGGGTAAGAGCTGTGTATAGCGACACTGAAATCTTAAAACCAGTGCTATTAAGTGTAAAAGAAAGCTGTCCCACACATGTCAGTTTGGATAATCAGCTGTCTCAGAAGCCATCCTGTATAAATGCCCCTGCAGTGGATGTACATGGATCAAAAGCCAGGATGAAAAAGAATTGATGGGTACTGTCGGGGCTATTTCCACATCCTAGACCATCCTTCCGTCACATTTTTTTCACCTGCCATGTTATGCTTGGATGTGCCCTTGTTAAGGTGTATATTCAGTTAAGGTGTATATTCATAGGAGCAGTGCTGCAGAAGGAGCCATGGTAGTTAGACGAGAGTTGTGACCTATTAGATCCAGTCCATCCTCTGCAAGGGCAGAATGAGGTAGCTTTCATGGCTGCATACGGTGTCACTGAACTGCCTCCCATCCTGTACTAGCTTGGATCTTACTTCCTTTAGCCCTGGTTCCTTCATTCTTTCCTAGTGTTGTTAACTCTGCTCCATTTCCTTTCTCTTCCCTGTGCTCCAGATCGCTGCTTTTCCCTCCGCGACTCGTAACCCTTCCCCTGCCAAGATTCAAAAGATTTTATAATACCTCTCATTCCCTGGCTTGTGCTTCCTCTGGCCCTTCCTGGGCCTTTCTCCTCATCTTCCCACTTCCGCGTTTCTTGCCTTGTGGATGTAGCTCAGATGTTGCAACACATCAGTGTGTTCACATTCAAGAGCGTAAGATCTAAAATTGTACTCTATGCAATGGATGTTTCTCTGGACTGAGAGGAAACCTTAAATGGAGTTAGGAACTGCTTTTTAGCACCCCCAAAAATGTAACCACAGATCTTCTCTTCTGCAACTTCTTTTAACACCTGCTGTAGAGGGAATTTCTTTTCTCAGCCAGGTGTGTGGATAAATGATCACTGTCTCTGTGATAAAGGCTGAGGTTCGGGTGGTGGGCTTTGAGGATGTTTCAGGTAGATTAGAAAGATCACTTTGCATATCCCTATTTCCTTAAAAAGTTTCTGTACTCCATGCAGAAATACCTGCTTCCTCTCATCATGGGAGGCAAAGAAGACAGGAAACAACTTCAGAGGATTGAGTCAAACATTTCTGAGATGAGTGGCAGTGTGACACAGACAGGTAAAGATTAATGACTCCATCAATTCACCCCTCAAAGCCTTTCTCTCTGTATCCTCCATTCTGCCAAGACCCCCACCCTTTCTTTCCCTCCATCTCCACTTTATGTGGTGACTTCATTTATCTGCTCTGAGAATCTGTTCACATTTGCAAATGAAGCCGCCGTCATTTCGGTTTAATTTGAAATTGCTTGTTTACTGTCGGCGCGGCCTCAATTAATTATGTTTTTACGGAAAGGCTCCCAACCTCAGAATATTAATAAGGGGAATAAAATGACAGCCTTTCGGAGGGCTGTAAAGTTCATTTTTAATTTCTGCTTCTCTGATGTTTTCAGGGGCTTTTTTTTGGTGTTTTCCCCCCACCTTCCATCTGAAAATCCGAGGAAGGGTCAGGAGAGTCTGTAATTACTGTGCCTCCCTGACCTTAGCCACCTTCTCTGTTATTGACTCTATAGGGTGTCTGTTCATTACCCGATGCCCTAATGATGGTCTGGATTAGCTGTTACCTGTCACACCAATAGAGTTTTTAATTTTATTTTATTTTATCAGCTTGTTTACTGCCTGGAAGCTTTGTATAAAGTACTGAAGTAGAAAAAGTTCTCCTGCAGCTGGAGTTGAGTCCAGCAGAAGTTTTTCAGTTGTTTGCTGGGGTGTAGGGGGGAAATACAGGGTGTTCTCATGACATAAAAGGGGAAAAGCACGAAGCATATTCAGTTGGTGGGATGGGAAAAAAATATGATTTTCAGCAGCAAGTTTGTTAAAGATGTTGGGGTTGAAGGAGCTGTTGGGTTGAGAATGGGAGGATGCTAATTACACTTTTGAGTGGAGGGTGAGAAGAAAAGCGTCTTTCATTTCCCATGATACCCTAAGGTCAGTCCTGAGACCAGCCTCTTCCCAGATTGGAGCTAGCCCCAGTGTTTGCCTGCGTGAGGCCCAAGATAGATAAATGATACAAACATTGTATAAGTTCAGGGAGATGTACAAATCATAAACCAATATAATTAGAAGGGAGAGGTTTTGGACGGATATACTGTGGGCTATAGACATCTATACAATGGAAAGATAAACTAGAAATACTGGAGGTTAGATGCAGTGCAGGTAGATTACCCGTAGAGGAGATAAATCATATGGATTAAAGTGAGCAGGCGGGTGTAGATAAATTAAATATAGTAGGAATAGAGGCATCTTTGTAGCTAGACAGCAGGAGGGACGTGTGTGAGTGCGTACACATGCATATATCTCAGTTTAACACTCTCCTGTTTTTTCCCTGGCAGTGACTCAGTTACAGACAACTTTAGCTGCTGTCCAGGAACTGCTAATCCAGCAACAACAGAAAATCCAGGAGCTCACCCAAGAACTGGCTGCTTCTAAGGTAGGTATCCACTTCCAACTCTTCAAACATCACCATCTTGCTTGGAACGTGCATGGCTTCTTTTGAGGGCACGTGGAAAGCACCTTATTAGGTTCACAATCCAGCCTTCAGCTCTGTCATATCCCCAGACAGTTTCTCTGCATCTGACTTCTCTGTAGGTGGTCTGTTTAAAGCACTGGATATTAATTGTGTACTCAATGAAATATAACTTCTGCAAGGGCTTTGCCGTACAGCTTTGTATGCAGCCTGTGTGTCTGAGGCCTCAGACCTGGTCTCAGCTCTCCATATTCTGCATTGCATTGCACAATGAAATAATTGTGCTGTTAGTCCATGGACCAGAAGAGGTAAAGCCCAGTTGTGCAGAGGTTTTATTTGTGTGTAATATGTAATTTGCATGCTTCTATTTCTCCTCTACCCTTGTACGTAAAAACAATGACTTAATCCTGTTCAGCCAAGCATATGTTTGAAGTACTGTATTTAACTCACTTATTCAGATCCAGGCCAGGTAACAGCTGAACATTCTTACTCTTTAGTTTCTTGTTTCAACGATTTTGGCCATCTCAGTGTAACAGGTGTCCCCATCACAACCACATTAGTGACACACAGTGGCCCATTCCCCTTGACTTGACCCTGGCAATAAAACCATCAGTTCTGACTAGTTTGTGTTGTTACATGTGTAACTACAAGTAACCACTTTAACCAAAATTGATTTTCTTTCTGGCGATGAGAATGAGTGCTTTTCATCTCCAAAGTAGTTTGCAGCCATTGGCCTAAGCATTTTATAAGCCGGTGTTGGTTACATGTGAGGTGGGATGGATTTGAACCAGTCACATGAAGCCTTTCTTTCACTCACAAACTTGTGATTATTCAGGGCCCGGTCATCTTGCAGTATTCTCTGTACAGGGATTTTTCTTTTTGCTGTGAAATCCCTTAGACAATGCTCACAGTCATTTACCTCTAGCATGAACAGTTGTCTTCTCCCCTTACCTATACTTTAATCTCGTACAAACCCTTTGATGGTGTGTAACTGGTGGGCCACAGCTGACTGTGTGGTGTGCACACTGTACAGTAGGAATCCCTCAGTGGCACAGCTGTAAACCCAACCATGAAAGTCAGTTTATGGTCACAACACTCTACTTCAATTTTCCTTGGGAACTGTGGCCTGTCAGTGGCCTGGAGCCAGTCCGGAAATTGGAAAACTGTTTTCAGGTCTTAAGTGTTAAGATTAAGACCACATGTTGAGCTTTAAGAAGGAAAAAGGGCATAACAGTCTTGGTGGTTTAGAGAGTCTTGAAGAAGTTTTTCCTCCCCCCTCTCTACCCCCTGCACTGAAATGGTAGCACACATTGTTATGATATCTAAACCTCATGTGTACAAAGAAAAACTTGGGCAACCCCACAAACCAAAGAATAAAAGCTGTGTTTTCTCAGCTGTAATGTAAGTTTTTATATCTGCTTTTCAAACTCCTACTGGCATGCTGTAAAAAATTAAAAAGAGGGACTTTAAGTAATTAAAAAACGTACATAAAAATTCAAGGCTTGAATTTTCTACAACTGTTTTTTAAAGAGACTGGCTAAAAAGCCCCAGATGTCAGATTTTATTTCTAAATCCTAGGCATCTGGCACCATATGTGTTTTGGAAATTTGAGTCCTTTGCAGGCCAGTGAGTGGAAATCACTCCCTTGTTAATGTGCTGCTGTAGCTTTCAAGGTCTTGGAAAGCCAGAACAGTGGCTCCTGGATTCTTGCTGTCTGAGGGCTGGGAGTGTGAATCCCAAGGGAACGCATCTGTGTATATCACAGCTACTACAGACTGAGCCTCTCCCAGCTCACTGGATTCACAGCCCAGAAGTCACTGTGAGGAGTGCTGGCTGGGAAGGTGTTCAGGGCTACTCAGCACTAGCTGAAGTCTGTTTAAAGAATTAGTAGGAACAACCAGTTCTGGCTACATCTAGTAAGAACTGCTGAGGAGGAATTTTGTGTTATTCCTGGCTTCCTTTGTCAGAGGATTTATTGAGAGTATCTCTGGAGCAATGCTTACAAATGGGTTAATTCCTAATGAATTTTAGCAGAAATTACTATGGGAAGTGCTAGACATGAGTGTTCTTTGGTCCCATACTCAGCCCATCGCTACAGGAGTTGCTAGAGTCATAGGATGGGGTAACCATAGGCCATGATCTGTCTTTCAGAATGTTCCTTCCATTTCTGAAGTTCCCAAAAGGGTTAAAAGAAAGTTTGCCAAAAGTATTATCTGCAGCATGTTCTCCTCAGTTGTTACCTTACTCTAATTTCTGCCTGATACCCCATAGCAATCCTGATGCAGTGCTGACAGCGGCTGTACCAGGCTTCAATGAGTTACTTATCATCTTTCCCCACCAAATTGCATTCATTGCCTTGAAATATCCAGGACAGCGCCAGTCCAGCTGCTTACTGGAGATACAGGCTGGTAACTCAAGCATAGCTCTAATTCTTCAGATCCAGTAGAGAAGATTTTTGCACCTTGAAGCATCAATTTACCAGCCCGCCTCTCAACACCACAGAGTGCAGATAATTGATTCTTTATTTCATGATTTAGGAGAAATGAACAAATGGTTTTAAAATAGTTGTTAATAGATAATACTTGAATCTGTTGCCTCAGCTAAGTGCAGTCACAAGAAGGAGTTAAGGACCTGATCCAGTGCAACTCTCACTGCCTTTCAGGGTCCTAGTTCTACTTCTTCTTCTCTAGAAATCATTCGTTAGGTCAGTGTCAAATGATTTAGTTTACCTCTTTAAGTGCCAGCCTCATGAAGTTCAGCAAGGCCAAGTGCAAGGTCCTGCATGTGGGTTGGGGCAATCCCATGCGCAAATACAGGCTGGGCAGAGAATGGATCGAGAGCAGTCCTGAGGAGAGGGACTTGAGGGTGTTGGTGGATGAGAAGCTCAACATGCTCCAGCTTGCACTTGCATGCACTTGCAGCCCAGAAGGCCAACCGTATCCTGGGCTGCATTAAAGGAAGCGTCACCAACAGGTCAAGGGAGGGGATTCTGCCCCTCTACTCCACTCTTGTGAGACCCCGCCTGGAATACTGTGTCCAGCTCTGGAGCCCCCAACGTAAGAAGGACATGGACCTGTTTGAGTGGGTCCAGAGGAGGGCCATGAAGATGATCAGAGGGTTAGAGCACCTCTCCTATAAAGACAGGCTCAGAGAGAGTTGGGGTTGTTCCGCCTGGAGAAGAGAAGGCTCCGGGGAGACCTTAGAGCCCCTTCCAGTACTTAAAGGGTACCTCTTTAAGGTCCCTTACAACCTAAACCATTCTATGATGCTATGTATTGTTGTCTGTCTGATACATTGGTGGAAAACATCCTATGTAGGCCTGGCTTTGTCTGAATTCTCACAAGTGCTTGTCTCCTTCTTACCAAAAAAGAAGGGTCCTCTTGAGATGCTTCAGCAGTGGTTGTGCATGGTATGTGGGAGACAAGATTAATTATTCTGCCCAGAAGGAAAGCAAATATTTGAATAGTCTTAGAACCTTGAGACAATTATTATTTCTGATCATCATTGGGATCCATTCAGGTGCTTCTTTGTTGTGGATGTTATTCTGCTCAGATCTGAGAGATTTTAAATGATAGAGCTTATGTATGTTATCCCCAGGGGTTGATTTTCCTAGATGGGAGGAGAGGACAGATAACATAGAAAAAAGTTACATTTGTGAACTATCTCCCAGCTCCTCTTTGATCTTTATGTCTTCTTTTTCCTGTTTTAGGCCACAACTTCCACCAACTGGATTCTGGAGTCACAGAATATTAATGAATTGAAATCTGAGATCTACTCGTTAAAAGGACTTCTCCTAAACCGGTATGGATGGAATATGTGAGCAGATTACTGTGTGGGGAAAGGGTTGCTTTCTGGGATTCTCTCAATAATGGAGAGGAAAGGCATTTCTAACAGGAACTGGCTCTATATCCTGTTATTGCTATTTTAATAATACCATTTTGCATTCCACTACCACTTTCTACTTGCAGGTCTCAAAATGCTTTTCAAACTTGCCTTAAATCACAGAGCACTTTGGGTAATTAATAAGATTTTTCCTCTTTGTTTACGATAGAGGAACTCTCTGCCATTCACCACAGTCAGGATGCCTCTCACCTAGTTTGAGGTATCGGCTGCATCTGCACCTGCATTCTGTTACAGAGAGAGTCACTTCTGGATGCAGTTCAGCTGATCAGTTCATGGTTAAGGCATAACCAGGATGAAAAGAATCACACTTCAGCAGAGCTTGTTTCTTTCGATTAGCTAGCTCAAGTATAGACATAACATAGTAGATGTCTAAAATGGGGTGATATAAATCCCAGCTGGTGGGACAGTCATAAGAACAGGGATCAGATCTCAGTTCTCGAGGAAATTCTTTTTTTCCCCAAGTACATCACTAAGAGTTTATCTAGGTTTTCAGCTATTGATTCTTTCACTCTGATATGAATCCCTTGCCGCCTCCTACATGTAACTGTCTTCTCAAGTCATCTGTTCCCTAAGAGATGGACTTCAAAGATCAGTCTAAATTGGACTAGACATGTTCTGGACCTCAGCAAGTGGGCTTTTCAGAAGTCTGAAAAGTTTATTGTCTTTAATATCCTTTTAAATTCTTGCTACACTTCCCATTCCTCCCAGGAGTCACAATAGAAAGCTGTGGAGGATTGAGGAGACATATCAAGTTAGCGTTGGTTAGGTTGGGTTGTACTAGCTGGAGAGACAGTATTACGTAATGACACCTCTTCAGCAACAGGAAAGTTGCAGCTGGAGGATAAGTGCTTTTTGGAAAAAAGAAAACTTTTTTGGGGGAGCTCTTTTTTAACAAAAAGGCAAATGTTTCTGACTGAATTTGTTGATTGCATTTATGATACTGGCTGAATAATGCACACATGAGCTTATTGCACTCACAGGAGATGGAGGTCAGATCAGCAGAGTTCTTTAATGGCTGGTGGTGGCAGCAGGAAGAGGGAGGTGAGAGCAACTACTGTTCCTAGTTCAGGCTAAGTAAATATAATCTGCTGTGTTTGAGCACTCACTATAGGAGAACAGCCAGTTGCTACTCTGGTCTTGTCCATGGCACTAGCCAGCTCCCCCGAGGGGCATGAGGACTCCCTGCCACACAGCATCCTTTTCACAACTTGATCTGATACCTCTTCATACTCCCACTTTTCGCATACACAGGAAAGGGGACTGCTAGATCAGATGTGCTTTTTTGCTCTGCTCTTCATAACTTTTGAGGGTACCAGTGCGCCCTACTGCACTTGTGTTTGTTCTCTTTGGTACCTGGATTCTCCTCTTAGGGTTGGGCATTAGCCTGCCAGTAATCAAATCCGTAAAGCCCACCTAGAAAGGACTTGAGGACAGAGCAGCCAGCTTTGTCAGCTGGTGCAAACTAGTATGACTCCATTCAAGTCAGAGAAGCTGAACCAGTTTGTGGCAGCCAGGACCTGGCCCAAACATGTAAAGTGCATGCTGGGACTGAGAGATAGGCTCTGGATTGTAACGAGCCAGAATACAATAGCTGTGTATCACAGTGGAGGTGAGAGCCAGGTGGTGAAATTCCTTGGCTCAGGCACAAAGACCCGGTGTGTCTGACTTCTTGCTCCAATGGGAATTTTCTTTACCAATTAATTAGTGATTGTTCTGTAAAGGGACATGCATGTCTTTCCACAGGCAGCATTCCTGAGTGCTAGCTTACTCTGAAATTGGCCAAACCAGATCATTTTAGTACTTCACATTGCCCAGCTGTGATATTTTCCTTGTGTGCCGGCTTGATTACTGGGTGCTTGTAAAGCACTTTGAGATTCTGGCTGAAGAAGTGAAGTGGCTTTGGTTTTGTTCATTTATGGCAAAGGAGACTTGCAGTTTCACTCCTGCTTTACATGACTTCCCAAGTGCAAATACCATTCTCTCTAATGATAACCCCTCAGTGTTTTTAATAAAAGCCCCTTTCTCTCCTTTTGTTCCCCTCTTCCCCACCCCCAAGGAGGCAGTTTCCTCCCTCCCCTTCGGCTCCCAAGATCCCATCATGGCAGATCCCAGTGAAGCCAAGCTCACCCTCCAACCCTGTTGTCGCCAACCATAATAGCAGCAGTGACATCTCACCTGTCAGCAACGAGTCTACCACCTCATCCCCAGTCAAGGAGAACCACAGCCCTGAGGGTTCGAAGGTCAGCTGCCATCTGCTGAGCACAGAGGAAGGCAACAAGGCAGTGATTGACGTCAAGAGCCAAGTGAGGATGGAGGTCCAGGGTGAAGAGGAGAAAAAGGAAACGAAAAGGAATGAAGAGGAAGAAGAGGACGATGAGGATGATGATGTTAGCCATGTGGATGAGGAGGAATGCCTGGGTGTCCAGACTGAGGACCGGCGAGGAGGGGATGGTCAGATTAATGAGCAAGTGGAAAAGCTACGAAGACCTGAGGGGGCCAGCAATGAGAATGAGATTGACTAAGGCACCCTGGCTGCTGCTGCTGCTGCTGCTGTACATCTTCCCTAGCCTCCTGCACTGTCCCCGGTGCCTCTCCCATTTTGCGGAGAGTAGTGCCACCATCCCCTCCAGTGATTCTCCCATGATTGACCTTGAGCAGGGTCATGACTGCCCAGTGAACAAGGTGGGCCCTGTTCCACCACAGGGCTTTGCAGTGTTGCAGTGGCGGCTCCTCCCCTCCCAGACCCACATTCTCCCCATGAGCTGGGGTCACTGCCTCGGCTGGAAGACCAATCGCCTTACCATGCACCACAGCTACAGAATAAGCCCTCTTACAAAAACACCATCTCTCCTGAAACAGTCAGCCTCTTCGCTGCATCCTAGGGTCCCTCTGTCCAATTTCAGAAACCAATCTGTCCTGAGCAATTTGATTTCACAAGCCTTTAATCCCCACGTAAGGCTCAAACCAGTTCTCTGTCTCCCAAAATAACCCTCTGTTTTATTTCTCAAACTACTGGATATTCTGTTGCCAAAAAAAGAACATTTTAACCCTGAATTCCTCACCAGATCTTAGTTTTGGCTCTTCCAAGGCTTATGTCAAGCCTCAAATTCCTGAAACTACCTAGCATCTAAAAACACTAAATTTCTGTGGGGTCCAAAGACCACTATTTCTACCCCACATGCTTATACTCATGAAAGTGGCCTCTTGCTAGGGACAAGGTCCAGGTTTCATGGCCAAAGTAAAATCCATGAGAACAGGTGGCTGTGTTACTGATTGCTCCTCAGTAAAAGAAGGCTTTAAAAGAAGTTGACCCCACTTACCCCAATTATTACCCTTCCTCCTCCAAAGGCAAGGAGCTCACATCAGTTTTTGAAATCTTACGTTTTATTTATAGATGCCCTGAATGAATGAATGAATGAAGTTATATCAGATGCTGAAATAGTTGGTTAATTCTGAACCTTTGCAATGGTTCTTTGCCTGTTTTTCTCCCTAAATGAGGAGAAAACCCATCTTAAATGATCAGCTGAGACCTGCACCTACCCAGTGATAGGCACCTGCTTCAGTAAAGCAGTCTTTACAGAAGAGAGAACAGTTCCAGCTCTGAGGTACACCACTGGCCCTTCTTGCCCAGTCCAGCCTTTTTTTTGCCCCATTGGGGCTATACACAAACTAAACCAGTGAATTTTGAAACCTCTCATTTGCAGCATTGTGTTCTCAGCTGGTAAAATGGTGGTGTCCAATTATATTATTCACTGCATAAGAGCCTCTTAGCAGAGCAATTCCTGTAACAACTGAGTCTAACTGTCCTCACCAAGCAAGTGTGCTCGTCTGTGTGATCATGTATAGATTTCAAATATAAAATATGATTGTATATAATTGTAATAAATATGAGTTACCACTATTTAACACCAGGCTGTTACTGGATTACTGTGGCTGTTACTTTGGGGAGAAATACGCATGCAGGGTGGTAAAGGGAGGGGGAAAGGACTGTTACAGAAATTCAGTCCTTATAAAATGTTTTCTGAAGGATATTTATGGTTGATTTTCTGACTGCTCCAATACCAGGTTATATCAGCAGGAGGCAGTGTAGAGGATGGTGTAAGTGCAATATAAGGTACCGTATAAATAGCTCCAACAAGACTGTAATGCTAGATTGCCTCCAATGTTGCAGAGTAAGATGGATGTATCATCTCATAAGTAAAATGCAGCCATTACGGTGCCTTTCCTCCCAGCAGGAGGCTCTGCAGGGTGCAGAATGCAGCATCCCACTCCTTTCCACCCCCAGCAGCAGGAGGTGCTGAAGGGAGCGTGTGAGGTATCCCACAGCTTGTCTTATCTACCAGCAGGGAATGCTGTGCCGTATCCCATGACTGGTCTAACCCTGCCATGTCAGTACAGAAGCCATTGAAAGAAATGGCGTACAGCAAGTAATTTGTAGCCACTGCAATCCCATCTTTGTTCCGCAGAACTATTTGGCTCCCTTCTTAAAAATGAGGGATTTACTTGATTCCTGAGTATTTGGGTGTCTGGTACACAGTGACATTTTCCTGCTCAGGGGGAGCGAAAGGGACCTTCATATTACTGTATTTAGACCTGCTGCTGAATGTGATGATTTCTCATTCCTTAAATGGATGAATATCTTCCCCAGGAGTGAGTGAGTGTGTGTGTGTCCCTCTCTCTCCCTCTCTCTCTGAGTCTCTCTCTCCACTGTTTAACGTTCACAAAGAACGTCACGTTTAGCTAAAACAGGGCAAATTTGAAAGTGTTTAAAAGGAAAGGCTTTCCTTAAGAGATGGCACTTTTCATTTCTCCAAGCCAAGAATCCTTGTGAAAAGAAAACACGACTGAACGCAGGGATGTGATGAAAAAGTATTGTCCTGCCTGTGTACATTTTATATACATAGAAGGTTTTGAAAATAGAAAGTGCCTGGACAACAGCAGTTGGTGAAATGTGGAAAATATGTTGCTGAGGTATGTGCCTTGCAGAGTGACTTACGAGGTTTACAGTACAAGCATCCCTGCGGGTTCATTTTTCCCCCCTTTTCCTCCATGTCGCCAGTGTTCAATTCATTTACCTCAAGATTTCTGGTGCGGAGTAAAAGGCAGTTCTCTTCAACTTCCGTTTTCCCTCCCTTAGTTTTTGCTTCTTACAACCTTTACCAATTCAATAGGTCACAGTTTTTCCTCTCCCCAACCTGATGAAACCCAGAAAACTGTCACAGCCATTGTTGCGCAAAAAATGTAACTCTGGGCCTCTGGCTGCTGATGGGGTGTTTGTGTACTTTGTTGAAGAGATCCAACCTACCAGCAGAGAATTTGGAAGAAGCCAGACCTTTTTACCAGCAGGTATTGTTGTGAATCATGAGTTTTATTTCTCTGTCCTGTGTTCCTTGTCTTTCCAGTACAGCAACAGTTACAGGGCGAGTATTTTGATCCTTATGAACCGTGTAGCCTGACTGCTGACTTGTAATTTATTTTTTTTTCTGCTAGAAACAAACTACTTAGATCATCTGCCCTGTGAAATGTTTAGCCCACTGGCCAGTAGGCACTGAGAATGGCATCATATTAGCTGAAAGATGACCAGGTAGCGAACCTTTTTCCTCCAGAACAGGACGAACAGCAGCAACAGTTACCCACCATCTGGCATATTCAAGTACTCTATTTTACTGTGTAATCAGCCTTTGTTTTGACACAGAAAGAAGAATAACACCATCTCGGCAGTGAGTTCAGTGGGTTCGTAACATGGTTTCTATAGGTCCTTGATAGCATATAGAAAGCAGGTGTATAGAAAGCAGGTGAAGGGAACTTCCTCTGACCAGTGTCATTTGTGCTCACTCTCCTAGAGGAAACAATATCAGGCTGGTGCTTTCCAATAATTTGAGGATATAAAAGCTCCCTTTTTGATAGCTGCAAGAGAAATGTGGCGAGCTCAAAAAATGTGACAAAGTGGGAAAGGGCTAAGAGAGATGTCTCCTTGTCATCTTTGTCCAACCTTCCTCACCCCCACATGTGACAAATAAGTCCTATGTGCATCTTCGTCAGAAGCAGGAAGAATTTTTTTTAGTGCCTTTTGCATTTTGGGGGTGTAACCCAACAGTGTTGGGGATCAGAAAGAAGAGGATGGAGTGTAGGTTCCCTTGTGATCTTGTTGCTTTGCTGCATGATGCTTTGCAGAGTATTTTACTTCTGTGTGTGCCTCAGTTTCCACATGTGATGGTAAAAAAATACCAGCTGGTAAATATAAAGATGTGACAAATTGCAGAGAAAGCCAACTTTGGGAACTAGGTCTCATGCTAGGTCCTGTGGCTTGCACAAAACTCCCAGCCCCTATGAACTTGGGTGCCCTGGAGCGAGACCCCCCCAGCCCCCGCTGCTGGCTGCAGCGCACCACCCAGCTGTAGCCGCTCTCCCCTGACAGCCGGGACTGCACAGCTGTGTGAGGAGCTGCCCTGCCAGCCTGGCTTGGAGGCAGACATTTTAGACATGGACTCTCCTAATTGCAACTCGGGCTCTTCTGGCAAGTAAGTGTGTTTTAATAACTTCATTCTCTCTTGATTTTGTTTTCAATAGAGTGGGGCAACTGGCTGCCTTGCCCTGGTCTGGGGTGGGGTTTGTTAGAAGGGTTACCAGAAAGTCTATTCAGATGTGTACTGATGGAATGAAGCATGGTATATGCTGGGCTGCTGCCTGCAGCAGGGAGAGGGCTGTGGAAAAACCTATTCTGTGTCTACTCTGTTGCTCATTTGCAGTGCCTACTACAGAAATGGAGGCTGCCTTTGCCTTTCCTTTGGTGGGGCAGTGTGATGCTTGGGGAAAACAAAGGGTAGACAGGGGGTCCAGAGTAGCTTTTTGTTGCAGACCTGTTGTGTTAAAGTCAAGGGCTCCATGCTTGACTAGGCCCTCCACACCCAGCAGGTTGTGGAGCATGTGTTTCACAAGGGCTTTGACAACAGGAAGTTTTGGAAGGTCCCTTCTGTGTGGTGGTGCTTTATGTTAAGCACCAATTGTATGTGGTGGTGACCCTGCCCACCAAAAACTGATGTTAAGCTTGATCTTAAGCTTCCAGCCTGGACTTGACCTCTCATGCCACTGAATGGTATGCAAGTGCAAAGTAAGAGAGGGGCTTGGGATCCAGGGATTTAAAACATAAATAAAGGGACGCTGGGAGGTGAAACATAGGAAGTGAATTACCTAAGGGCGCAGGAGGGAGCTTCCAGCTTTCTTCATTTTCCCTTTTATCATCTTACCCCAGGACTAGGGGTATGCTGCTTCCTCAGGAGTCAGCCTCTGTAGACATCTTTAGAGCTGTGTCCATCTATTACACTGATGAAAGACTGGCTCTTACCACTATGTATGCTCCCAAAAATGGAAACGTACCTAAGGTGAATTTCAGGGTATCGGGGAAGAGGGAGGGCAGGGCCCAACTCCTCCACTTGCTGTGCAATGAAAGCTCTGAGCTGCACACTTGTAGATTGAGGGGCTGGCATGGTCTCTCCCAGCTCAGGGAAAAAAACAATCCCATCCCCAAAAGGGAGCAAGCACTAACCTAATAAAGGCACCAGCTGGACGAAGGGAAAACCAGCTCTTTGGAAAAAAAAAAAAAAAAACAACCTCCTTTCATTAGAAAAATAATATATTTCATCCAAATAAGGTAAAAATATTTGAAATGGGGCAGAAGTGAGCACTAGGCAGCATCTGTCAGGCCCTTTCTGAAAAGGGGAAGATTATTAAACTCAATTACAATTTATTTTTGTAAAGTGTCTTTCAGACTAAAAATCTCCCCAAATGCTTTGCAAGGACTGCTCAGGGGTTACTTACAATATGGAGCATCTTGGAAGAACACCCCTGTTTTCCCACCAAGCCCTTATTTTCTGCATCTGCTGAAGGATTTAACCCTTCAGGATTTATTTTTCTTCTATATTTGTGCAAATAAAGAGAGATGTTTTATGATGCTGACTGCAAGAACATGCCTGAAGAGGAGTGGGGGGGTGGTTGACATTGTATTTTTTTCTGGTTTAGGTAAAAGACTTGCTTTTCTTTAGCACTGTGTCTCTTGAGTGAGAAGGTGATTGGCTGGATAGGGCTGATTCAGAGAATCCAGAAGTACAACTGGCTTATTTGTTGCCTATTTTTCTTTTTGTGTGTGTCACTTTGCCAGCCTGCTTGTCTGTCTCTCAGTCACTTTATCTGCTTGGCATGTCTGTTTTGTACAGCATCCCTGTTGGTTTTTCAGTCGTCCGTCATGCCTGCCTGTCTCCTAATGCTCATTCCTTTTTCCTTCTAACACTTCAGAAACAGACTGCTTCTAACTTTGTCCCTCTGCTTCTGTATGCGAGCACTGAGGTTTTATCTGTGTGGAGCTAAAGTAACACCTCTTTAAAATTAATTTCTTTAACTGATTTAATTAAACCAGAGCAAATTCTTGGGTGGACATCCATCTCTTTGAACAGATTTGTTTTACTTAAGCAGTCTCAACTGATACGTGTATGCACGGAAGACTGTGTGCTAAATTGCTGCAGCTTTCCTCTGTAGGTGAACTATTCTTTGCTTCCTGCCCTCGTACGCTATCAACAGTAGATTTCATCTCTGCGTGCCCATTTGCCTGCTTGCTTGTATGTTTTTGTGTCTGTGCATTGCTGTACAGTACTATCAACGCTTCCACTGCAGTAGCCAACAAGTTTTGGGTGTGACAGGGAGGTTGGGGATTCACAGTCTGTTCTGTTCCCCAGAGTAAGCTAGGTACAGCCTGCTTCAACTGAAACTGCAGCACCACACTGTTGCATCTGTTTCTTACCTCCTTTTTTCCCCCCCCCCCAACTCTAAAAACCACAGGCAGAATCTGCTAATTTGTGTAAAATAATCGAAGTGTGGCAAATGCCCCTGGCAGCGGGTGTCCCCTCCGGAGTTCTGCAGAGGGGATGTGGAGGGGCTGCGGCTGTGTCAGCTGCAGGGGACCACCTCTGCGCGTGGTGGCTGCGTCACCGGCCTCGGTGCAGGGCACAAGCTGGTAGATCGGAGTGGCCTCCAGCCACAGGCCAGAGCTGGTTCCCTTCCATCTTGTGGGCACAACGGCTCTAGCTGAGACGTGGCCTGCAGGGTTAGTGCCTGGTAGCTGAATGAACGAGCTTGCTTCCATGTGAGGGGCGCTCTAAGTTGCTTTGGCCGCAGATCAAATGTCTATGTTTTGTTAATGTTAGTGTTTCAGACTGTGGAGCTCTGATGTTTAGGCAGAGCTTGGCTGCGGGCTGGGACCACAGGAGAGTCCTAGGGGCTGCCGGTGGCAGCGAGGGCTCAGGGCAAGTGCCGTTGGTAGATGGCTTCACAGCAAGAGCACAAGGCAGCACCCTGCCCTGTGGGAAGGGAAGGGGGCAGGGAAAGGCTCAGTCTGCCTGTCAGATAAATCTTTGTCTGTTTACTTAAATCCTCAGTGTTTCTTCATTTGTTTGTTTAAGAGTTTCCCTGCCAAAAAAGAGCAAAAGGAAAGAGGGAAGCCGCCTCTGTTGGCCACCCCTCTGCAGCCAGGATGGGTCTGGGGCGCTTCAGGGGCAAGAGCGGGACTAAGGGCCAGAGCACCCTGCCTTGCCCGGGTGAGATGAAGGGATTTGCCACTGAAGGGGACACGTTCCTGTCTTCTGAGTGAACGCTTGGTGTTTGTAAGGGAAGATGCATGTTAGGGACTCCAGTGAGCCCACTTCTTGCCCAAGGGCTGGCACAAAGAACTTGTCATCCCTTCTAACACCTACTGCACCTACAAATGCTGTTCAGGGCCTTTCTCCCCAGCGCGGCCTCACTCCTTTGGTAGAGGTTGTTGCCTCCAGAGTTGGGTGTTGTCAGCATTAAGGTACTGGTGAAGTTTGTTCAGGACAGCAGAGACCCGAAAAGCAGGGACTTCCTGCCTGAATGTTGGATTTCCACATAATAGTGTCTGCAACAGAGGGACTCAAAAGCATCTTGCCTATCCTCACCTTTTTATAGATACCCATAAAATATACCAGATATAGTAAATATCACGTGTGTGATTCTTTCACATGCTAGTGTGTGCTTTCACCAAAACTGGCACACTTTCCTTGTCCCCACACAAGTATTGGGTGAACCTGTAGCTGTAGCTGTGCATGTTGAAGTCTTGTGTACAGATGTATTCATGCATGCTCTCACTCTTTCCAAGTTTGGTCGTATTAAACTAAAAAGTCCTGCCTTGATTTGTAGAGAAAGACAGAAATAATTTATTTATTCATGTGTCTGTATGTGCGTATGTGAAACTCCAAAAACATTCCCAACAATTCACATGCTTTTTTTGTTTGGAATAGGTACACGCTGATCACTGACTTTCAGAGAAGTCTTTAAAGTTCATGTTCCCCTTGAAGATGATGGGAGACTTTATTGTCATGTTTCAAAGCTTCAGTCTTCTGTGCAGATTGCATGCAGATTAAGGGGGGGGGAGGATATATTTGGTTACAGCTCCTCTCCTTCCCTTTCCCCAGGAGTTGCTTCTTTAAAAGGGCTTCCCATCATCTGTAAAAAGGCATCTGCAGGTTTGTGAACACCATTTTGTGCCTGTGTGCCCAGAAGTGCAAGTGCAAAACTTGGCTGTGACACAAGCAGTTGATGCAGTCTGTATGTACCGTGTAGCAGGATTGTTGGTTCAGAACCTTCCTTCTTGGAAAGGGCTTGTGCAAAATGGTAAAGGAAATTTTAGAGGTCAAGTGAAGGTCTTAGCTTTAAACATTTGGCCCACGCTTTCTTGTTCACTTCTGTGTCATAATACTCCTCTCTTGCTTTGTGTTACTATACCGAATGCCCAGTGAAAATATTTTTTCCAGGAAGTCTCAAGGTATTTATTATCTATTAGCTAGTTGTTATCTGTTAATGGCTGGTTTCTATCTTAGCTCCCGTACCTGAGCAACACAGACAGTACCAAAAGCTGACTCAATTCATTTTTTCTCCATTGTGTGAATGTTTATTCCCCTTTTTTGCCTCTATTTTGTCAAAAGTTCTACTTCTGGCCTCTTGTCCTATTACAGGGAGGAGGATGTACTAGTCTTCTAAGAGAGCTAGGACTCTCCAGACCCGCCCCCTGATAAGAGGCATGCCCTATTTTCTGCACAGTAGGTTTCTCTAAAGCTTCAGCAGCACATCTAGTTCCCCACTCCTGCGCTACGGACTCCCCTGGCACTGGGCTCTTGTGGGCATCTTGGCCATGCTCATACACAAGGGACCTGACCACTGCTTTTCTATGCTAAAATGCTGCTCAGTTCCAAATTTCAATCTCTAGAGGTGTAAAGATGGCCTTATTTAATAGACTTATTTCCCTAGCAAATCTCCAGGTCTTAGTGTCTTTATGCCTTAGGAAGCGAGTGTTGGGCATTGTTGGGCAAGCTGTAAGTCATGCCCAGTACGTGTTGTGCGTCATAACAGCTGCTTTTCCTCTGTACCAGTAAGCATCAGAATTCTGAATTTCCTTCTGTCTGGGTGTAGGACACATTGTGCTACTAGAGTAAATATCCTCCCAGAGTCAGACATGCTTTACTGCATTCTGCACTCACTGAGCGAGCGGTGAGGAGTATTTTGCTGGGCACGTGCACCAGCTCTGCGCACCTGGTGGCGCGGCTCAGGGCTGACCGCTGGCTGCCCTGCACTGGCTGCTCTGCACGCTCGTCTTCACAGCTCCCCGCGAGATGGCTGCTGGGCTGAAGGGGCGTGAAGTTTGGAGCTGATAAGAGCTCGTAAGAGATTCCTGCAAATTAAAATGAATGCCCGCCACAATGTAAGAACTGTTCCTTCTACATCTGGGACATAAGGAGAGGTGTGACCCAAAGTATTATTTTCATAATTATCCCTAAAAATGCCCTTGCTAGACTGTCTGTGAGAAGCACTTGGATGAACAGTGACGATTGTCTTTCTGAGCCACTGTGACGGCCATTACCTTCATTTTCAGCCGGCACTGGTAACTGCCGTGTTTGTTTCTGTCCTTGTTGGCCCCTATGGCTCCAGCAAGGACGGGTCTTCGTGTGCTAAGGCTGGACTAGGCATGTTTGGGTAATGACATCTAAACACCAGGATGATTTGAAGCAGCAGCAGAACCATCTGCTCTCCCGTTCTTTGTCCTAGAATACCGCTTCTTTATGTTTGAGGCGATTGAACTTTTGCTGCCTCTGTTGGTTTAAAGTCTTGAATTGTTTGGAAAGGGGAACAAAATGTTTGTCTGTTTGAGTTTTATATTTGAGCTGGTGCCAAGGCTGGGCACCTGTGTTGGTGGGTGCTGCCGAAGATTTGGTAATGTGCTGAAAAGTGGGTATCCAGTGTGTTCTGTAAAACGGGCTGTGTAGTTTCGTGGCCACGTGTGTAACCGCAGGGTCCTGTGCTCACAACAAAATGCTGTTAGAGGGGTATGCTTGATGTAATCAAAGTGCAATAGCAGCAGCAACTGCCTTGTTTTTGTCCTGACTTCAGAACAAGCAGCCTCACTAGGTGTCTGCTGCTTTCCATGGCTCACCAACTGCAGGGGCTGGCTGCAGGGGCAGAGCTGCAGTGTCACCAGTTGCGAGGGCCTGGAATGAATGCAATAGCGAGGCTTTGATTTGTGCAACTTGCAGCTTCTCCCGTGACTTAGTCACTCTTTTATGAAGTGCAGTCAGTTCTGCAGAGAGCAGGCAAGTTCCAGCAAGAGCTTTCAAACAGCGAGTTGTGTCGTTCACGGCCCCTGTCCCCCCCCCCGGAAATACAGCCATGTAAATACCCCATGTGCTGTGGGCAGAGCTCCAGTGAGAACAAACCTCTGTGCTCCAAGGTCGGATTAGGAGCGTGTTCAGATAATGACATCTGAAAACAGGATGGCTGGGAGCTGCAGCAGAGCAACGAGGGGGCTTTGAAAGAGAGAGGAGTCTAATCCTCTCTGCTAATAAGGAGGCAGCTGCTGCCAATGCATCAGTCTTGGCAAGCGCTGCTTTGCTGCTCCTGGCTTCTCTGACGGGTGGCAGAGGCACAAAGCCCCAGCTGCTGCAGGATGGCAGGGGAAGACCCGCACAGGAGGCGTTTTGTTTGGGTAAAACAAGAACTTTGACACTGATCTTCCCCCCCCACCCCCATCCTCTACAGCACTTTGGCAGGACAGGCATGAGAGCAGCGTTTGCTGCCAGGCCAGCCTCTAGGAGCGCCTCATCTGGCCCTGCAGAGGCTGTCAGCGGGGCTGAGAGGGGACAGGTACACGGACACCCAAGTGCCTGCCGTTGGTGCAGAACCGGTTGCATTTCCAGAGTGCTCACTTTTATCAGGAAAGCAGCTAGATGTGTGCTGGTCGGTGTGCAATCTTCCCGCCTCTCCAGTATAAAACCCAATTTTGGGTGAGGTGGAGCGGGTGGGGGTCAGCAAAGAGGCAGCTCTTGCGCAGTTACGTCTCGGTGTACACACACACGTGCCCAGGCGCCGTGGTGCTCTGCCACTGAGGGGAGAGTACTCGGGGGCATGTGGGTACCTGGCATGTGCTGTAAGGGCAGTTGCTTTAGAGCGTGTGAAGTGCTGTGAACGCACACTCCGCCCCCACGGTAATTAGCTTAATTAGCTTACTGCCTTGTAAAATGGCATCTACTGTCCCCATCTGCCTTGTGCGGAGCAGGGAGGCTGGTGATGAAAGCCTGTTCTAGACCCACCTCCGGTGTGGAAGTGGCCAGGCCTGGCACGAGTCTTGGACAGGCGCGTGGTGGGGACAAGCTGTATTGAGCGTGCAGTGGTTTTTTTATCTAATCTATTGTTCCTATACAGCCAGCACTCATGACAGCTGCATCAGTTGTACCGAGGCGGTGTTGCGTCCCACTGTGGCCGTCAGGACACCACCCCCTTGCTGGGCTTTCTCATCCCAGATGGCAGTCACTGTCCTTCGCACGTGGTGTGTACAAGTTCCTGCTGCAGGGAGAAGCTGTGGCGTGGCCAGGTAAGCAATGCTTTCCTTCAGCTCTTTGATGCACGGCCTACAGCTTTATGCGCTCTTGCTAAGTTCTGTCTAAGTATACGGCTTCATCACTGCATTTTAGTGGAGATCAGGGGATTTGTTAGCCCCCACCCCTCATATACAGACAAGGACGTTTCATTCATGGTCCTCATCACTGTTTTGTTAGGCTGACAGGCAAACGTTTACTGATGTAATGGGCTTTGAATGCCATTGTAAGGTTTCAAGTGCGTTACAGCAAGCACGGTTTGTTCCACCACGGATCCCAGTTCACCACCCGGAGTTTGCAGGCCAAGGTAGGAAGGGAAAAGACAAAATGGGAGTGGTCACATCTCTAATTCCAGGTCCCAGTGCAGCAAGTCGTGGAGATGTAAGCGCCCTTCTATCAGGGGCCCCGATGAGCACTTCAAATAAAACTACAGGGCTGCTTAAAAAGCTTGAGGCCAGAGTCCATATAACCAGAACTCTGCTCCTACTGCACTTATCACCTTAGTACTAGTGCTAAAACAGTGGCTGTTAAAATGGGTGCAGGGCCATTACTAGGACTGCAGTGCTTTAAAAGACGCGAACTGCTCCAAGACTTGTTAGGTCTTAAAAAATAAACCACCTCCTCAATCAAGAAGACAACTTGATCACTTAAAACTTTGGGGTTTTTTTCCAGTTTTTATTGAGTGAAAATGTCAAACCTTGCATCAGTCATGCAAAAAAAAAAAATCAAATAAATAAAACACATATATTAAATTTCTAATAGCACTAAATTCAAGTGGAAAAATATTCAGTTCTTAATAACGCAGGTGCTGAAGAGACCAGATTCAAGTAAATCAGAGCACACCATCCTGTTTAGGGTGTTTTTTTTTTCACTTTCTGCATTTTTGTCTCAAAACCTATATATATATCTATATATCTATATATATGTATATACATATAGATATATACACACACACATATATATGTGCATACATATTATTTTTATATTTATATATATACACATACATATTTATAAAACATTAAAAAGAGCATTGGTGGTTCAAGCATTTTTTTCCCCCCCTCCCCCACGGAAAGAAAAAAAAACAACAACAAAANACATATATTAAATTTCTAATAGCACTAAATTCAAGTGGAAAAATATTCAGTTCTTAATAACGCAGGTGCTGAAGAGACCAGATTCAAGTAAATCAGAGCACACCATCCTGTTTAGGGTGTTTTTTTTTTCACTTTCTGCATTTTTGTCTCAAAACCTATATATATATCTATATATCTATATATATGTATATACATATAGATATATACACACACACATATATATGTGCATACATATTATTTTTATATTTATATATATACACATACATATTTATAAAACATTAAAAAGAGCATTGGTGGTTCAAGCATTTTTTTCCCCCCCTCCCCCACGGAAAGAAAAAAAAACAACAACAAAACAAAAAAAATTACACATTTAAAATTCAAAATGAGCTAGCAATGGCTTATAGTCCTAGTGTGCAATATGGATATTACAAAAGGCTAGAATCCTCCCTCTTTGTCTTTTTTTTTTTCATTTTTGTTTTTTTAAAGTTTTTTTTTTTGCTACATTGGAAAATTTTTTTTATTTTTTATTTTTTCTTTACAAAATTCCTTCCACACAGACTTTAATCCAGTTGAGTTTGTGGCTAGAATGAACAATCTAGTCAATAGTTTTTTTTTATTTTATTTCATTTTTTTGCTCTTCAGCAGTGAATGGTAGCAGAATCAGGAGGGTCCATCTCAAGGTTTGTTTTGTTTGGTTTTTATCTTGTTTTGGACAGAGTAGTTCCATTTCCTCGCGCCTCCTCCCCCCTCCTCATACAGTTAGCTGAGTCTCTCTCTCTCATCATTCTCTTAAGCACTATTTCGAGAGTATGGTATTAACAGTCCTATTGATATGATAGCTTGAAGTGAAAAAAAGCCGTAATAGGGATCTTGGTGCTGTTGAGGCCTTTGTTCAGAAACGCCCTTAAGCATGGGCTTAAAATCTGTGCCCCTTCGGAAAGCATCTGCCTAAGAGTTTTGCTGAATTAAAGCCTTAACATGGCAGAATAAAAAGACGGGTTTAACTTTGTCGAGGAGTTGTTGTTGTTGTTGTCGCGCCATAGGTTTACAGAAACAAGACTTGGAGAAGGTCAAGTCGCTCTCTGGGTAGCGCCAGCCTACGGGGCGGCCCTGCCTGGCAGGGCAGAGCGGCCACTGTCCCGCGAGGGTGTCTGACCCTCCGTGGGGGTCAGGCCCTGCTCCCGCGTCGCACTGAGCAGTAGCCTCTGAGGAAACAAATCCCATTCCCCGTGCCAGCTCCCGGAGAAGGGGTGATGAAAGTTTGGGAGAAAGGCTGAGATTTTTTGGGAGAAGTAGGGTGCCTTGGGGGAGAAAATGGTGTGCATAGATAAACACAGGTCTTCCTGGCAGGCTTAGCCACACAAGGAGGACGTGTGAAACAGGGCCCCGTTCCAGCACAGATCCTGGTGCAGCCGCACCTGCCTAAAGCTGCCTCCCGGGATGAGCTATTACACCCAGCGCCAACCACCGCCCGGCCTTCGCAGGGCTACTGGTACATCTTTTACGCCTTTTCTCCACACACTTCTGCCTTCTCCCACTGCTGTGCAGTGAGTCAGTCAGTGGAGTCTGGTGAGATACGGAAGGGGACAGGTAAACCCACTACATCCCAGTGCAGGTTCCCGGCTCCTGACAGCAGGGAAACGGACTGTCTATCCCAAATGGAAACAAGTGGCCCACGTGAGCCCCGTGCCTTGCCACTGAGACCAGACTCCCCCCTCGCCTTCACAGGCAGGTTTCGTCTAAACCATGCAGAATGTTGTGCTAAAGGCAGTAGGCTCGATCCTGCTCCCACAGAAGTCACTGAGAGACATTGTGTCGATTTCAGTGGTACAAAATAAACACATCTGGTTTGCAAGATGTGGCTTGTGTTACATCCAAGGATTCCTCTTGGAGCCCATCACCAAGCTGATGAAATAGCTGAATATGGGAAAAATGTACAAGAACCTGCAGCAAATGCCATTAAAGTAAAATCTTGTCACCCCATCCCATTTCTAGAAATTCCAGGGCCTTGTTTCCTCACTCTGCCCCAGGAACATGAGCTTCATTATATCCAAGAATTGAGTTCTGCTAGAAAACGCAGGGTTGAGGGCAGGGGATATACCAAACAAAAACAAACAAAAAAATAAACCCCTATAAAAATAAAAGCCACACAAATAGCTGATAGAGGAAAAGAACTCCAAAGAATTAAATATACTACAAACTAGTAATAACAATATTTCATTTGTTTTGTTTTCATTTGTTTCATCTCTACAAAATTCAAGTTAGAATTCAGAATCGTGCAGCTCCGGTCAGTGCTAGGAGTGTGAAGTCAGCCTCAAACCGTAGCGTTAGGGCCCCCCTCCCCTGCCACCCCCTACAAACAAACACTACATTGAAGGGAAAAAAAAAAAAAAAAGAAAAAGAGAAAAAAAAAAATTGCACACAATTAACCATATCTAAGGGCTATCCAGAAGGCAGGTGACCCCCCTCATCCCCCTGGCATTGGTGGTTTCTCTTTTGTTCTATATATAGTAATAACCTTTACAGGAAAAATACTGTACAACTTTTTTTTTTTTTTTTTTTGCCTTTCCTTTTGAAACATTATCTGAACATTCTGTCCCTACATTTACACAGCTGAGCTGCTTGTTTATAAATCAGACCTGATCTGCACCAGTTCCTTAGGGAAATAATTAAAAAAAAAAAAAAAAAAAAAAAAACCANAAAAAAAAAGCAACCTAAACTTCTTGAGGCCTTTATCTGTTCAGGGTGAAAACAAATTATGGGGATCCCTTGGAGCTGAAGTGCTCACGGAGTTGGGGGGAGGAGGGGGGTGCCTGCATGATGTTAGAAAAAAATAATTGCGTTTTTTTTTTTAAAAAATGACAAACTTCAGACACAAGGAACCTTTTGCTAGGCTGGTATACTTACAAACTGGCACTGAAATAACTATTATCAGAATTAACTCTTACGGCTAGTCCTTCTGGAGCCCAGGTGTACGCAGACAAGGCCTCCCTCTCAGAATCGGGCAAGGATTTGGGGTCAAACAGCTACTGTCTCACCTGTCAGAGTCCGGGACAGTATCCTGTAGTGTGTGTTCCCAGACTGGGCTAGGAAAAGAAAGCAGGGAAGAGCTTGTAACCAGGGGAAAGCCCAAGCTTCTGGAGGCGGCAGGTCTCAACACAGTATAGCTGCACTTGCCTATGCAGTGCCCAAGCTATTAGCCCTACTTGGCAAAACTTATCAGCATGGACCCAGAAAGGCGTTAATTCGTAGCTGGACTACATCCTGGCCTCGGGGAGCATCACCCCCTTCTTCGAGTTTTCTGTGCTGCGTAGGTTGCGGCAGCCTCGTGCTTTGTAGCTGCAAAACCCAGGACCGGGCGAATAGCTACACACGTGCTGCAGAGCAGTGTTGTTCCCCCTCCCCGAGCTGAGCAAAAGAGATCTCCAGTCTGAGCAGGACATCCCACAGTGGGATCCTGAATGCTTCCCTGCCTTCTCCGCCCTCTTCAGTGGTGCCTTCAGCCTCTCCCAAAAGTCACCAGGGATCCGTATCAGGCCACGCAGACAGACAGACTTGCCTTTGCAGTGAAAGGCTGGGGACGAGGGCTTGGGGACTGGGGACATACCTGTCATCGTACGACTGCTTGGGTCAGAGAGCAAGTAGTATTTTCAAGGCTGCTTTAATGGCTGGGACGCTCTTCTGTGAGCACGGTGCTCCTTGTGCTGCACCGTGGGACAGAGTGTCAGCTCACAACCTCCTGAGATGGGGATACTGAAGCACCACAAAAACGCCTCACCCTCAACAGAGAGGAAGCACCTGGGAGTTGGGATGAGATGGAACTGGATGGGAGGTTAACCCCAGTCCTCCAGTGTGACAGACCCTTTAACTGCCTGCTGTGGTCTTCCCAAGTTACTTCAGCTAAATCCCTACAGGCAGAACAGCAGGGATGAGGAGAGGTGTCCTACAGAGAAAGTGTAGACTGAGAAAGTTTTACAATATAAATAGCATTCAAAATTATTATCATTAATAGTAAAAAGGATCTGGAAGAACAGAGGAGTGTCCCATTCCCACCCCTGCTCATTCATTAATGCGTCCTCATTTATGTGACAATAAATACCCACTCCCACCCTTGCTGTCTGATGCCATTCATTTAATGCTGGAGAAGGAAGGGGGGAGGGGTGGGGAGAGAGAGAGAGCGCGCACACCCCTCACCCCCTCCTTCCCACTGGCAAAAGCTGAGCTAGTTGTCTTTGTGACACCAATTCCTTGAATTTTATATATGTGTGTGTGTGTGTACATTATATATAGAGAGAGACACACACACAAATATATATTTCTAAAATTCATTACCTGTTGTTCCCACCCACCCCCCTCCAAGAAGTGGAGATTATTATTAATATCGTACAACTGAAAACATGGAAAAATAAAACCCAGAAAGAAAAATGGGGGGATAGAGCCCCACCCATAACAAAGGGTCCCCAGATGGGCACAGGCCCCATGCACCATGCAGGGAGCAAGGCAAAGCAGCTGGTACCCTCAAGGTTCATGTCCGTATAAAAGGGTATTTTCTGCTGCATCCTGCCCCCATGTTCTGTGACCTGCTGAATGAAGGATGCAGCACCAGTCCTGCTGCGAACCTGTCTCTCTTATGGGGCCTGTGGAGGAGCATGGGTTTCCTTCCTTCCTCTCTCTCTCTCGTGTGTGTGTGGCACGGAGTTTGTTTTTCACTTGCCATCCCAATCTTTGTTCTTGCCTCATATCGGGTCCTCTTAGTAATCCTGTGTAAGAGCAAAACCAAACCACTGCCGCTGTTGTCTCTAAGATTAAGGAGAAGCTGCTGGAGCAATGGTAGAGGCTGGGGCAGCAGCTGGAGCTGGAGCAGGAGCTGGGGCTGGAGTGAGGGCTGGCTCGCCCTGTGGCCTGGAAGCATCGCCGTGGTCTGTGGAAGAAGCAGCCTCCTCTGGTTCTCCATCTTCTTTAGTGGCCAGGCCCTCGGGGTCAGGCAGCGATTCTTCAGAATCCGTGTTCAGGTCTTCCTCTTCTTCATCCTCATCATCATCATCATCCTCCTCCTCCTCTTCATCATCCTCCTCTTCTTCATTCATCTCTTCCTCATCATCCTCTTCATCCTCTTGGGATGAGTCATCCTCGTCTTCCACATCACCGGAGCCGGATGCCACCGCCCCCCTCTCCTGAGGTGCGGCCCTGGCTCTGCTCGGTGATGGACCTTCAGTGACTTCCGACTGCTTCTTGCTGAGGTCCAGGGAATCATTGAGGCCCACGCCAGCCGCATTCTGCAGGAAGAAGAGGGAGCTGTTGTTGTCAGTGCTGAGGTTGAGGGAACTGTCCAGGTTGATGGAAGAGTTCTGGATGTCGTACTCGAGAGTGGAGTGGGCAAGGCCCTCAGGGCCAGGAGAGATGGCAGGAAGCTCCCCTCGCTCCTGCTTCTCGTGTTTGCGCTTGTGCGAGTCCATCTGTGACATGCCCACCACTGTGTGTTTGCAGCCAGGGTAGGTGCAATGGAAGTGGGAGCACTTGAGTTTGTACTTGCAGTCAGGCACCTCGCAGTCCACGCTGGAGCTGAACTGGCAGAAGCCAGCAGCGCTGATGACGTCCTGCTTGCCATGGTGCTTGCGGTGGGCTGTCACCTTGGTGCTGTCAGTGCAGCGGAAGCCGCAACGCAGACAGTGGAAGTGTGTGCTATTGCCAGAGAACTGACAGTCTGGGAAGTTGCAACTCAGCGAAGACTTGAAGCGCTTGAAATCATCCAATACCAGGTTGTCAACACGATCGTGATGCTGGGCGTGCTTGTACATGTGGGTACGGCCACAGAACTTGTAGCCACAATTCTCCCGTGTGCAGTGGTAGTGGGTAACCTTGAGAGAGAATTGGCAGCTGGAGTCCTTGCAGTCTTCGTAGAGGTCGTAGCGCCGAAATCCCTCCAGCATCATCCCTTCATCCAGCATCTTGCGTGAGGATGCGGTCTTGCGGCGCTTGCCAAACGGGGACATGTCCTCAATAATCCAGAAACGCTTTTTGGCCCCGGAGGCAGTTGGCATAGTGATGGTATTCCCTGAGGAGAAAAAGCAAAGAGTGGTGTTGCTGACAGCCAGGCCCCCCTTCATCTCCTAACCATCCTGGCAAGCTCTGTATTTGCCAACACACAACACTGCAACTGTTCCCACCCGGCAGCTCCCCTCAAGCTCCAAGTAAGCCTGGACGCTGGGATTGCGGCCTGGCTGATGCCAGCTGCTCACCGCTTTCTCAATTTTCAGCACATCCCACCTTGCCTTTAATTGCTGCTCTGGTATACTCAACACTGCCCAAATGCTAACTGTTGCTTCTGTGTTTTGCTACTTTCCCAGTTTCTCCTGGTGCATAGTTAACCTCTAGTCCTATTTTCCTCAAATCAGACTTTAATACAGAGGAACTGGCTTGTTCCAATCCAAGGACTGAACTGTTTTACTGTAGTTCACTGGGGTTAAAGTGGTAAAAGAGTTTAAGCATGCTAAAATCTGGTACGTGTATACAGTCTTCCCCAATCCAGGCTCTTGTAACACACTACAATTGCCAAGGACAGGCAGGAAGTGAAGGAAGATCCCGTGCGTGATTAAAACTGCAAGGGGGGGAATTTATAGAAATAGGATGGACTTTGGCCAGGAGACTGCAACATCCCTCACTGTAATGAGCCTACATATTACGATGAGTGCACTTAGAAAGACAGATGGACAGATGTTCAATGGGGCTAATTCTCATCATCACTAGCCAGTGGACTCTGAGAGAAAATACCAGTTCTACAGCTTTCCCTTGGGTCTCAAAAATCACATGATGCCCCTAGTAAATAAAGAGCCCTCATCTATCTTCCACTTTCATTCACAGGGCCAGCATAACTGGCTAGTGCTCACGTCCCCTAGGATCAAGCTGACATCAAGGACTCGACCTCATTATATCTATTAACTTTTTTCTTCTCTGCTTGCTATTTCCAGAATCAAACCACAATCTCCAGTATCAACATGCAGCACAGATGAGGTTGGAGGCAAGAATTTCTCAGCAGGTGCAGAACTGTGAGTGTAATTGGAAATTATAGCTTGCAACTAAAACATACTTTTTTTTTTTTCTGCTTCTCTTGATGCTGAAACTGCCATCCTCTTAAAAAGAGGCATGATTTGTGACATGCAGTGCCTGGGGCCTGAGAATCCAGAGCAGCTTGCATCCTTGTCTAGGAGACTGAAGAAACCGTCATCTGTTTGACGGCTGCAGAATTATTTTCTTTCTGGCTGATAAGCAGGTATTAAAAGCAAAGAATGCTATTTTTGCCATATCTGGCCCTTTGAATGACAACCCTTTAAGAGAACATGGCGATCCTTGAAGGAAGCCTCCAGAAGTTAAACTGGCACTGCAGTGAAAGTCGATAGAAATGGTAGCAGCAACCTCATCTCCTGCGTGGTTCACGTTTGCAGAACACGTAAAGAACAAAAGATTTTTCCACACCCATTCGTTACATGGCGCTTTTGCTCAGGCTGCAAATACGGACACCAGCTTGGGGCATCCACGGTGAGAGCATCTTAGTGACATGCAGCTGGCAGAAACTGCACGTTAAGGCTAATTTAACCAGGTACCAATGAAAGAGTAACTTTCTGTCACTGTTGATTTTAAATTAGCGAGCTCTTAGCTACAGAATCTGTGACCAATTAGTCTCTCTGCTCCCCCCAAACATCTGATATTGTAAAATCTCGTCCTCCACTTCCAGGTGACTCGTGTAAGCGCATCATTGCCTGGACAAATCGCTGCCATCCTGATCAACTCCTTACTACTCCTTTTAAAAAAAATTACAGCCAAACCATCAAGTCTTTTATTATTAGTATGAATGCTTGTCATGTCTGCCTTCAGCCAGGGATACAGGACAAGCCATCTTAGGGAAAAGACTCGGGAAAATAACCAGAATTTAAACTTCACCTGTGTTAAACTCAATGTATCTGCCCAGCTTTTACAACAGTTCAAACAGATGTGCTTAAAACTTTAGTTAAACCAATTTTGTTGTCTCAGGTAGGCAAAGTTCCAGAGCGAGGGTGTGAAGAAGAGATGATAACCTGGTACTCTCTTCTCCTTTAGCCACCAGACAACATTCAGTCCCTAACACCCAACTGAAGACTGCAAACCTCAACAGATGTAATGAAGCAAATTTCAATGGTAAGTGCATGCCGTAAGCTTGTCTTTTCAACTACTAATTGTGTAAACATTCACAAAACTATGCAAAGGTAAAAAGAAAAGAAACTTAGAAAGATACAATTAGAGAAAAGCACAGCACAACATTAAGATGTTTCAGGTTGCATGCAACCAAGTTGGAAAAAAAAAGGCAAAAATACAGTTTCTTGTGAATTTTGTTCATCGGAACACACTCCTTTGGACAAGACAAGGATCATTCTCCTGCCAAGTCCCACGAGAAAAATCTGTGAACTTCCACGTGGAGTTGGTCCTCCAGCCAATACTCCCAACCTTGGAAGTTGTGCATTATTAAAACTGGCAGGAAGAATGACTGGGACATTTGTAGGCTGCCAGAATCCTCTTAAGTGTGAACTTTAAGCACAAATACGCCTTTAATTAACTAGAAAAGAGCTGGGAGTTGGGAAAAGAAGCCAAAACTGAGACACACCCTAAAAAACATTCCCAGTTGCAATGAGAATCTCCAGCCTGAGACATCTCTGATCTTAGTCACACATGGGAAACATGGCAGCTTAAAACTCAAAATCTAGATGTGTTTTCTGCAGCTGTTAAGAGCAGATGTAAATAACAGTGAGTGTGAGAAACAGGCTGAGCTGTCTGATGACGCCATCGTGGTGACACTGACTGCACTTCACTCTGTTACTGGTGCTGGGGAAAGCAGCCCTAAACTTTACGCCTTTGTGTATGAATAGGAAGCAGTGAAGCTTACAAGATCTACAAAAATACAGGACCTGGGGACCTTGACAGACATTTACCTGCTGGGATGTGGGCAACAGACTATGGCTGGCACTGGGTAGGGTGGCCTGGAAGATCTCAGCAAGAATTCTGAGTCCCATTAACGCTACCTGAGCCAACGTTTGCTTTGTGGCCACCCTGCTGTTATCAAGAGGCTGAAAGTGCATTTTAACGATGGATTTTCTTAGATTTTTCTCATAGTTTGGAATTGGTGGAAACTGCTCTCAGGTGTCCGAATGTCCCTCAGTGACTGGCTGTGGTTTTGGTTACCCTTCGTAGCTGTGGTTACTGTGTCAGCAGACAAAAGGAGCAGGCGTGGATGGGCGCTTGCGTAAAGTTAATTACGACACAGAGTGACGTGTGCTTTTTTACTGACCCAAAGGTGCAGAGAAAAAAACGTGGTCAGGGTGAGTGGGGAAGGAGATGGTCAGAGGACACTAAGAGAGAAAGCAAAGAAGTGTTACCTGCTGCATCCTGAACTAAGGGAACGTCACTTTTTACTGGAGTTGGAGTGGCAATGATGGGCGAAAACCCAGTGGTGCTGGCGGCAGGCATGACAATGCCTCTGCTGGATCCAAGAGTGGCACTGAGCAGAGAGTATGAGAGACAAGATGGAGAGAAAAGATAGGGGAGGGTGGGAAGGGGAGACCTAAGCAGGGCTTGTGAGAAAGATGGAGGCAGAGATGGTGGTTGAGGTTGTGGTGCATTGTGGGTAGCATCATCGGCAGCAGCAGTAGCAGTAGGAGGAACCAGGCAGCCTGGAGAATGTGGAGAGAAAAAAAGCAGAAAAAAAAGGAAAAAAAAACCAAAACAACAAAATCAAACAAAACAAAACAACAAAACAAAACAAAACAAAAACAAAAGAACTGAAATGAGAACCCAAGAGCAGAAGCAATATGATGAAAATGGAAAATACATTCACAAATGTATGAAACAGAACTGTAACAGAGAAGAAACAGAAGGTGAGGAACTGACAGCATCAGGAAGAGGAGGGTTGTCTCTGCAGAATGTAAGGTGGCTTTAGTGGCATGGGGGAAGAGCCACAGGCTTTCATGCAGAAATTCCTGCTCGTTTGGTCCTCGTTCGTCTATATCATGCCAGCTTGTACCAGCTAATAGCTGTAGGGGTGGTCTTACACTTTGGGCGGGTGGAGTTGCTGCTACTTGGATAGCAGTGGGGGGCCACTTCCGAGGAAGTGTGACTTGGGCCAAATGGCGGCGTCCTGACAAAGGAGAGAGTGCCAGGAACCACTGTCCCACCAGAACTCTCTGAAGGAGCTTAAATGTCATGGGGCAACCATTGTCATGACCCAGCGGTGCTCATACAACGCCTGGTTAGATGTGCTATATGATAACCCTCATCTAACTGGTGTGGGAAAGAAAGGTGGGAAAACGTGTATAAAATTAAAGCAAACTCGGTGAGGCAACCTAGCTAGAATGTAACACTTCACCCTGGGAAGCACAGCTAAGAGATCCCTGGATCTCCAGATGATAACAGAATTCATAAAAGATATCCGACTACTGAAAAGACAACCCTGCAGTACAGGACAGTGGGAGATGGCTACACATTATCCTGGCAAACAGGAAACAAGGGCAGAAACTTACTTCCAAAAAGAGGGGATGATAGAGGTTTCCTCTGTGCAACACTGCACAAAGCGGAACAAGAGTTTTTGCATGAGGAAGGGAGCTCAGTGAGCTGCTTTTATATGTTGATTTCTCAAGATGTGGTAGTTTTTTTCCCCCCCCTGTATATAATATTTGCTACTGTATAGTCTTTCTGTACCTCAGCTATATAGGAAAGTGCCTGACTTCAGATGCTACACGAGGAAATACAAAAGGCTATCGGGGGGAAATGCCAAGTACAGAACAGGCCCCCAACTTTTTTTTTTAAAAAAAATCGGTTATTAAAACAGATCCAACTCCAAGACACCAAATTAAAACCTCTCTTCAGGGGAGGAAAAAAGATACGCTGTTAGTTCATGGATGCTTGAGATGCACATTTTAATGGATCCCTTCTCAAACTGATGGAGGGAGCTAGGTTAGTACGAGGCACTGTTGTACAGTTTATGTTTTAAGGTGCAGTTGTCCTTTGGCCTGTCTTCAGGAGTTTATCTCCCAAGAGAGCAGGCAATTGGTGATCCATTTCACGCACCCTCCCTTCTCTCTTACCTGCTGATGTACTTTCATTGCCCACTGGAGTGCTGGAGCAGCTGCGGTCCATATTGGAAGATTCAGAGGAGATACCCCCAGGGCTACAGCCAGTGTAATCCATGTACTCATCTGTTTCCGTGTCCATCATGCTTGGGGGTCCCTGAAAGGAAGCTGGGGTTCCTGATGAGGCTGGGCTGGGTGCCATGCTGCCAACCTGGGGAAGATTTTCATTTCTTGGAGCGTGGCCAATAACCTGCAGCAAGAAAACAGGACAGGGACTTTCACACCAAAAGCAAGATGCCAAGACCAAAACCATCTGTCTGCGCACTTGTTTCTCTCTGCCAGAGTTCATGAGGGATATCTGGAACATGCTCGTGAGTGGAACCCATGGCACTGTGGCTATGAGCGTGAATCTTCCTTCACTGGGAGCTCAGAGCACTAAACTTGGCACATGTATCCTGGTATGTGAATTGTGATGTGCTCAGAGGCTGGGAGTGTTAATCTTGGCACCAGGATCCTGGTGTGTGGATTCTGATGCATTCAAAAACAGGAGGTGTTAATCTTGGCATTACTACCTTACTGTGTAGGTCCTGCTGCATTTAGGGACTGGAAATACGACTACTGACGTGACTGTCCTAGTGCCTGCATGCCGAGACACTGCAGCAGGGGAACGCAGACTGAAACCAGTGGCGTATCCGCATGCTGTGTTCACATGCAGCTGGCCTGGCCTGGCCTTCTCTGGAGAGTTGGGCAGGTTGGTACCCAGGAGCAATGCATAGCAATGCATAGCCAAACACACCACCAAGTGCCTACTGAGCACTCAGGAATGGGAAAACTGGAGTTAGTACATTTAAATGCAGAAAGGCAGTGGCAGTACACTGATCTGTTCAGCTTTGCCTCATGGCCCAGTTTGTGGTTTCATCCTTGTTGTGGTTTGCTGGGGTGCTGCACGGGCTGAGCACAGCAGCAGGGTAAGACCAGCACTGTGTGCTCCCAGGATTGCTCAGGCCACAGTTATTACTTCTCCACTGCCGAAGTGACATAGGATTGGCAGTGAAAGGAGATGGAGGGCAAAACTAGCATTTTCTGCTCAGCATGTACTAAAACTCTTACGGCCAGACTCAGCATGTACTAGAAGAGTAGGGAAGACAAATCTATTTGTTAAATCTCCCCCAAGTTTGATTCCTGTGCCTAAGCTTTTTCTGTTCAGAACAAAAGCTACCACAACAGTAACACCAGTTCCTTGGCATCTGTGAACTCATTAAATCCAACAGCAGTTGACTTGAACAATTAACTTACTGACAGTAGTTAATAACTAATAGGAACTTCTCATTCCCATGTTGCGGAATGAAAGGGGGTTCCCATCTTGCTTCTACAGATGGCCCCTTTTGTTTTTCATATACCAGAAGATGTCCTTAGGGTCAGATCATTCATGGGCGTTTAAACAAAGCTAGCTTGTTTCATCTCCCGAGTCAATGGAAGTTAAGGCAGCTAAGGAAGAAGAACAAACAGGAGGTTGCAGGACTACTGCCATTCTGAGCAGCAGCTCAGTGCTGCAGTTGAAACTCTTCAATTTATTCACAAAACAGACAAACCTAACCTGCCAGTTGCTCTGTTATGTGTTAGGAAATAAGCAACTGCATTGCTCTGCTGCTTCCTGAGAGAGGACAAAGAGTGCCCCAAACTAACTCCAGATCAATAAGGGAAGAGAAATTTCAAGACTGGTAGTTCTCCCCTCCTAGGTGGAAGCAGCAAATAATTCTTTAAGTGCAACAGGAAATGTTGCTTTAACCAGCATGTTTAATTCTTCCACATCCTATGCACTTTGATTTTAAAAAGACAATTGGTGCATATTGAGAGAGCAAGGAATGCAAGTTGTAAATATGAGTGTTTTAGTGTTACCTTTCTCAACTTTTTTTCCTCCGAAATTCACAAAGAGGAGCTGTTTACACTAAGGAATGCTTTGATGTCTATGCTTCATCATCTTTCCTCATGTTGTAGAAGTCCAACCAGCTAAAGTGAGCTTGGGTTTACTTGCACATCCCAGTTGCATCCCCCAATGCAGACATATATCCTTAAGAGTTTGGGTAGGCGCGTCCTGGCACTAAAGCAGTTCTGCAGCAAGCAACCAAAGGGACCAACGCTACATGCAGATCTACAACTTAAATAACCAGTGAGTCACCTGAGTAGGAACACGATCAAAGTTCTTCCCCAGCATCCTTCTCATGTGCTTTCTGGCGTGGGATGTCATTTGGTGCTTGAGCAGGAAGGAGAACTGGCAGCCCTCTCGAATGCAGTGGAAGTGGCTGTTCACCTGGTTGTATTTGCAACCTAAAGACACAAAAACCATTGTATGTAGTACATGAAAGGTACCAAGAGGGAAAGGGACTGTAGGGAAGATGATCGGGAGATGGGATAAGGCTGCTGCTACATGGATTTCTGGTGGATTGAAGATTACCAATGATCACAGGTTCTTCAGGAACAGTCGTGAATGAAAAAACCCATGATCTTTTGCCTGCTGAGCAGCCGCAAAAGAGGATTACACAGGTTTAAGAAGTGAGCCTGAGCTGCAGACGAGTCCCATCCCTCTTCGTTTTATTATAAAGGAACATTACTGTTACATCTATAGTACCTCGTGCTCTCCAGTCTTAGCTAGTGCCTTTTCCTTTGCAAAGAGAACAAACCCAAGGCATGTAACAGTATCATGGAAGTTACAATCAAAAATGCACACAATTAGATTAGAAATGAAAGGTCCTCCTTCTCTTTTTTCTTTAACTGTGCTCTCAGAAAAGCAGTCTCTTAAAAGCTGTAGCTCTGGACAGTGTACGCTCTCTGGTCAGATAGAAATGAGCCAGGAGGTGTTAATGCCACTCCACATTTGTTGTGTAATAGGGGCAGCTACTAAACAAGCAATTTCTATAGGTTCTGGCACACAGCACTTGACGCCATTTTGCTCCTCATGGATACTGCCATGCACGCTGGGAGTTTGTGTATCTCATTAACAAACAATCCTGAACAGCTACATTCTATAGCTGATAAATAATGGTTAGTTGCAGTTAAAACACAGCTCTATCAATAATCAGGTTGTCTGTTCTCCGTCATCCCTGGGCCATACTCTTATACACAGAGGTACAGACTGGCTCAGTTTTACTCTTCTATCATCTATCTACACCCGTCCACCTTTACTTACATACCTACGTATTTTTCATCTCTCTCTCCCTCCCCACCCATACACACGTACATATTTATACACACAAGAACATACATATAAAAAAATCTATTGTGTGCGTGTCTGTTCAGAAACGTTCAAAGCCCTTAAAGCAGGTCTGTGCTTTCTGCACCTGTTATATATACATACACAACATTAAAAGTACAGAGGAGCAGACATGCATTTACATGTTGCTGTAACCATATACACCTACACGAACACATCCAGCTGCACCATCCCATCGTGCTGCCTGTACCTACACAGGCAAAGACAGAGCGCTGGCTAAATGTATGTTTATTGCATGGCAAGCCCAAGCTACAGGCGTATGTACATACTGCTGGATGCATGTACCCCCATCACCGCCAAAAATAAACACTGCTGACACACGCAGAGCCTGTAGATGCCTCGCTGCCAAACAGCTCCTGAATCGCCCAGCCCATCTTTAGCTCACAGATAGCGTTTTATGTGCATGCCAAGTTTGTGTTTGTTTAGGTACTGCACTCCCCCACAGCCCCACCTCATTTGCCCTCCCGATCACGTTGTGCTGTTCTTTGGGATGGAGAACAAACAGTGCTGGCGGGACTGAAACAGTATCAGCAAAGGGCAGGTGAAGGCTCGCCTGTTGCTAGGGCATCTGTGGAGGCTGGGTGTCATATATCATTGTCCCGCTTTGTCTAGCCCCTGCTATCACCTGAAACACCTAACGCTGAGTAAATAACAGCAACTGCTGAATCTACTGACGTGTAAATGAGACCTAGGTAAGTACTGGCCGTAGCGTGTTGACACTCATTACCCTGGTTACCACAAACAAGCTACCATTTGGGTAAAAACTCTTGATGTAGTCAAACCTGAAAAGTTTGGTTCTGGTTATTGTGGCCGTTTCCACAATGGGAGAGAACAGCACCCGGAGTGTTAGTCTGAACCCTGTTTTGTTTCAGCCTTTGTTCCAAGCCGGAGCGATAGGGAAGACCGGGTCTGTGATACCGGTAAGCCAAAACACAACTGGAAGGGTCAAGTGAATCCCCGCCAGTTCAGGACAGAGCTCTGCTGGAGCTCTCTTTAGGGATTCCCCCCAGTTCAGAGCCCTGGATTTCAGCTCAAGATTCCTCCCCGGGAATGCAGTCTACTTTGTTTCGTGCATTTGTTTTACCAGCTTTACACTGGAGGCACTTAGATTTAATAACTACTGCAGTGCTGCTAATCGTTTTGGCAAGTGGGCAAGCCACAGTCTGAGGCTGTGCCACATCTCAGGTGTTTCCTTAGGCCCTGCTCTGGTGGGAAGCTGGCACAAAGACACAGCGCTGTATTCCCAGCTGCTCACAAGTGGCTGTGGAGAATGGTTTTGGAGGAGAAGGGAGCAGTTTACTGAATGCTCTTCTCCATACCACTATCTCCGGTTGAAAGCCTTTTGGCTTTCAATATGCTGCACTGGCAATGGCTAAAAAAAAAAGTTTAATTTGAAGCTCCCTGGAATCAGGCAAAGCAGCAACTTCCTTCATAGAGGAAGACTTTCACACAAGGCACTCATCAGAGCAGGCGTTTCCCACATGCTTTTTTGCCCACTCCGAAGAGCACCCTTAAACTCCACGCAAGACAAGCAGTGGGCCAAAAAAGACTAAAAAGTACCAAAAATAAAACCCAAACAAAAAAAAGGCCTTAACAATTAGATAAAAAGGAAAAACAAAGGGGAAGCTGCATCTCCAGGCAAAAGTAAATATACATACATACATATATATATATATATATACACAAAATTCCTCTGTATTACAGTTCTATCCATTTAACTTGGGTCTGTTTGGGAAAACATGCTCCAACTTGGGCAGATCAGCAACTGCTTTCTGGTTTGTTCCACTTCTTGTTTAGTGGTTTAATGACCAAATACATCTTAAGCGTAACTCACAGGCTCTAACTCATGGCATTCTTAGCCTGGACAGGGGACAGACCACACGAGAAAGGTGATGGGGGAAAGAGAAGAAAACTCACCTAGTCTGCCACACTCTTCTCGCTTGGTAAAATACTTGAAGCCGTTAGCTGCCCTTCTCTCTGCCTTCTCGTGTTTTTTCACATGCCAGGGCAGCTTGGTGGTGATGTTAGTCACAAAATAGCAGCCAGGACGAAGACAGTGGTAATGCCCTCGCATCCTGAATTCACAGTGCTAGAGAGGAGCAAACAGCGAGGTTGCTTTAAGCATATCTAAAACAAATGCACTCTCATCTGCCTGTTACTAATGCTGTCCCTCTGAGACACGAGAGAGAGGCCTGAACTGATACTGTAGATCACATCCATTTTATCTTCCACAAGCTGCAGAGCAAACTTGTTCCCTGTCGTCTATTTTGTATTGCGGTCATGTATTCTGTAGTGCACTAGTCTACCCTGAAATACCCCAAATCTAGCTCATGGCGTTCCCTGGTATTCATCACAGATTTTTATTTCATCCTGTGTCTCTTAGATCATTCTAGTTGCCTTGTTCACTTCACCCAAGTCAAAGAAACATAAAAGCAGTGTGATTTTCAATTTGATTGAAATCAAACATTTTGCTAGACCACTAAAGACCCTTCCAGGTTTTGGTAGACCAGGAATGAAGCACTCAGCCTCACTTCCTATCGCGCAGTCTGCTTGCTCTTTCCCGTTCTCTGTTTCCCGCACAATTACTCAGGCTGGTTTTCAGTTGCACTTACCTGATTCGGACAGAGACACTGCAGTGAATAGTAAGCAAACTGGTCTCGCACATTCACCAAATTATTGTTGGGGTTGATGTGGTCCAGGCAGTGGGATTCTGCTTTGCCAGAGGTTTTGCACACATACTTGCAGTTCCCAAAGAGACAGTGGAAGTGGAATTTGTTGGCGTACTTGCAGTCTGTTGCCAGGCAGGGATCACTGGAATACATCCAAAACCCAATCATCACCTTCACTCGTTTCACACATTTGTTTCTTTGCCAAAATTTAATTCAAGGGGAGCCCAGCTGAAGCCTCCGTTCCAAACATGGCCTACGTATTTCCCATAGTCACCTTCCTCTTCCGTAAAATTGATGCTGGCAACACTTCTGCAGTTCCACCAAGCTAGTGCACTTTCTTGATTAAGATTATTAAAATACAGCAATGCATGGTGGGTTCTGTAGTCTTCCTAAATTGTAGTCTTCCTAAAGCTCTCTCAAGATCTGGATGGGTGGTGTTTCTCCCTTTCTGCCTGTACTTACCTCAATGGATTCAGATAGTTTTTCCCATCTCAATTTTGTGAAACCAAAGCGAAACTCTTAGGCATGCACACTGCAAGGTGCCAGGCCTTCACCTGATCAGACAAAATCAGTGGTGGCCTATTTAATCAGCTAAATGGTTTTGGTACTTTACTCCCCCCACCCATTCCATGGATTTCTGGCTGCACAACCAGAGGTCAGATCAGAGGTAGCTGAACATCGATCTCTTGGATCCCAAGCGCTGTACCCAATGACACCTACTCAGACACGTGAAATGGAATTAATACACTTCTTCGAAAGCAGACAAATGACTGTCACTATACGACCCAGAGACTGATACTCCCCCAGCCTGAATAACTAAGCTGTGATGTCTAACCTGATCCTGGACTCCTCTGTCCTCCCGTAAACCACGTAACTTCTGTGCCTCTTTCTGCAAGCTTTCTTTTCTGCAATCTGTAAACATCTAGTCCTATTAGTTCTGTGTCCTTTGCTGCACTAACACCTCACCTCTGCACGACTGAGCAGTCAGTTGCCCACTGATTTTTGCTCAACTACAGAAACTCTTGGTAAGTCTCAGGCTTGCAGCCAGATCTGGAGGTGGGCTAGTCAGGTGTCATGCTGAAAGCTTTGAAGATGCTAGATGCTACTAGGCTTCCTCTGTAGCTTTCAGTGTCAAAAATACTGCAAGATGCATGTATTTCCGCACACCTCTCATGAAGTATAAAAAAGGGCTTCAGTGATATGTCAGCAAGTTTATTTCTCCTCTAAACTTGTACCTAAAAATGCTTCCATGTGTTCTCAAAAATACTGTTTTTTTCCTTAGGAAAACTGAAGGTATTTTTCTAGACTTTACAGAAATAAATTTTCTGTAAGATAAAGGCTGGAGTACTTTCTAGACAGAAGGTCTCTCAGTGAGTGAATATAGATGTAGTACTGCAGCTCTGGTGACTAGTAAAGAGGGGACTGCAAGGCTGGAGAGGACATAAGCAGGCAAGTAGCATCTACAACTTACTTCTCCTGGAACTGGAGAAATCCGGGTTTGACCTGAGGCTTGGCGTTCTCCAGGGAAGTTGTTGCCAAGGGTGAAGTTGCCAGGTTAGGCACTGATGCTGGGATCTGAGGCATCTGGGGTATGGTTGAAGCCAGCTGCTTCCAAGCTAGCAGTGTGGGGGCAGAGGGCACAGTAGCTGGACTTGGAGTGGGCACGTCAAGGGCAGGAGCACTTGCCATAGTGACAGAAGTAGCAGATGGTGATGAAGGGGCCAGCGAAGCCTTATTCTCAGTAGCAGTCGGAAAGGGAGACTCGGAGTTACTTTTCACAGTTCCACCCTCAGTTCGGAAGTGAAAACTGCAAAAAGACATAAATTCTTGATCATTGCGTATAACTTGATTAAATATCAAGAGAATGTGGCAAGGGTCTGCAAAGAAATTAGCTGAGGTTAAATCCTAAAAAGGGCCCTGCAAACTCGTGTGGAAAGATTTAATGGCCTCCTAGACTGTCAGTGAAGAGAAGGGAATTCATTAAGAGGGGTGCAGACAGAAAGGTGCAAAACCACGTTGATTTGGGAGAGATGCAAGAATCGCTGCAGTCAGTGAGATCAATATGCCTATGAGGGCAGATCCGACACTGTTGTGAGAAGCCAGTAGTCTGTAGTAGTGAACCACAGGGAACTACCCCAGGCCAGAGACCAACAGTGCTAACAGATCTCTGCGTCTTAAAATCTGCAACATCTCCTTCCCTTTAAAGCCCTTCAGAATCAGTCACGTGGCCAGCTACTGAAGGCCTTATTCATTCCTTACTGGGGCAAATCTTCCACTGCCTTTAAAAGGAACTTGCGTGGTTTTGAACTGCAGATTATGCTCTGCAGAAATCTGCAACAGAGAAAATCTCCAGTATCTCACCCTTTCTTTGCTAGTCCCCTCAATGTAAGAGTGGGAGCAGATCTGATAGTCATTCTGCACCCAACAGCCATCCAGAGTTCTGAGCATGCCATAGTCTCTGTAATACAGGCCATATTATCTAGCCAACAGTTCTGGCTACGAAACTCCAGGCTGTCTGTTACTTTCCAAAAGGATGTGAAATGACAAAGGATTTACAATATACAACATGGCAAGGTGAGAAGGAGGTTGCTGTTGGGCTGGACAGTTTGACTGCTTCATTTCAAGATCCTTCTCCACATGATGTGAACCTCTTATACAAACCCATATAAACTAAGAGCTAGGGAAAGCTTTTTAAAAGACATTTGTCATGACAGGACAAAGAACAATAAAATGCTTTCTACACTGCACTGATGGGGAGCTGTCTCTGCCACAGCTGAAAGTCTGTATCCTGTGACAACAGGTGGGTTTACAGGATTCTCTCCCTCCTTTATTTTCTTATTTCTTTGTGTAGTGTGTTTGTACGCTCTGAGAAATATGGATCTTCTTGAACACACACCGTGTCACGCAGGCTATGGAAAAACAGCAATGTCCAATTCTCAGCCGTGCCAACACTGTGAGAGACATCTCTTTTTCACAAACTGAGCACATTTATCGTAAAACAAAATTAAAGAGCACGTAGTATTCTGCAAAAATTTTAGCTGAGCACACAGGAAGCATGTGGATGCCCAAACTGCTGCCCTCAGGACTGCCCACATTCCTGCTCTTGAATAGAGTCACTCGGTAAGGTCTCTCTTGTCCTGCAGTGAGCAAGCTGTAAAGGTTTCTCAAGGTTTCCCAGGACTGGCACTTACTTGGCGTGTTTGATGGCTCCATCCAGGGTGCTGAAGAGGGCACCGCACTCCTCCACCACACAATGGAAATGCACCTTGTGGAGAAAGTCGCACTGTGCATCGCAGAAATCCTTGGTACCAAACCTGGCCAAAGCAGACAAGCAGGCGTCTTATGGAAGGCCCCAGAAGAGAAGCAGTGTTGGAATAGACACATTTGCTTTGTTTTTCCATTCTACTACCATTCTGTTTTCTAACATCGCTGTCCCTGCTGCACAAACAGCACTGCTGGCATTGTTGCTTGATTATTGCCTGTTACGTAGATCTGAACATGCAGAACAAAAACCTGATTTCTCTCCAACTGAACTTGACTGAGAAACTCCCATTCACTTTTAGTGGGAGCAAATACAGAACTACTCTGAAACAAAAGATGAAAATTATTAGTGTTCTTGAGCGCCTACGTACCAAAGCCAAGGCTCTGAGGAATAACCACAGGTCAGTAAATTGAGGGAAATCCAGACCAAGAGGACACTAATAAAACATTAGTTTTGTTGGGTTTTTTTTCTGTTTTAATCAACTGGGAGTAGCAAAAGGGAAGAAACAACAGTGGTTCAAAGGAATCTAGATCCAGAATCTGCCTGCCCCCACCTCGAAACAACAGGGTATCACGTCGATGGGAGTATCGCCTGTATAGCCATGACAGCCTACTATGCCTAAATACGGAAAGGCACAGTCCCCAAAGTACAGCAGAAGCAATGCTGCAATGCAAAAACCAGAGCAAAAGCCATCATCTAAGAGACGGCTTTTGTCATCTTGGAGGAAATGGTCAAGAGGGCAAAACCAGCTAAGCAGAATTTCATTGCTCATCCGCTACTGAGATTCTCTGGACTTAATAAGAGTAGTGCAAATCCATGTGATTTCTGGAAACTCCAGAATCACAGGGAATTGAGAAATCAAGTGAAAAACACTGGCAGGAAGGATTTGAAACTTAACAGGAGAATCTTGCATAATTAAGATACAACAAACTACAATTGCTCTGATGAGCAGGAAAGCAAGAAACAAACAGCAGCACGCGTAGTCCCAGGAGGGAACTCCTTGCAATTCGAGGGTAAAGGAAAAAAAACTTGTACTGGAGAAGGAAGGTCAGTAGATACAGAATACATGCAGTCAGTTAAGGCTTGCAGGGAGAAGATGAAGGGAAGTAAAGGTGTGGTAAGAGGTAAGAAACCAAGTTACTGCAAGCTAAAGGGGTTGTTTTATCAGGGACAAGAGATATTGTACTCAGAAAGAGGATCCAATAAAAATGGGAGGTGATGAGTCAAAAATGGCTGCCTATAAAATTTGCTTTGGATAGGAAAACTAAAGACAAAGCAGACGATTAGGGATAAAATGAAGACCTTCTAGAAGAGCAGATAAAGGGACTGGTTGGAAAATATAAATATGCACAAATCAGCCAGTCTGGATGATGTATGTCCTGAAGTGCAATGGAAATTAACTCACAAACTGATTGCATTACTATTTGTTATTTTTTAAGCCATACAGAAACAGGAGGTACTAAGAAATTAAAAAAAAAAAAAAAAAAAAAAAAAAAAAAAAGGAAAAGGGTTTTTGAGGGAAAAAAAAAAAAAAAAATCTAGGTACTGAGTCTTTCAGGGAAAAAAAAAGACAAGTGATCTTTGGCAATTATCATACCTCTAGTCTTAACTTCTCCTTCCAGTAAAGTAATGGAACAAATATTAAGAGGGAGGAGAAAATCATTAAACATCTAGAGGATAAAGGAACCATGAGCAATAAACAGCATCAGGATTATAAAGAATAAATCTTGCCAGACAAATTTAATTGCTTTTTTTGATAGAATTACAAAATTAGTGGATGAAGGGATGCAATATATTTGGATTTTAGTAAAGCATTTTGATACAGTCTCGCATATGCTTAGAATTAATTCAAATTGGCCTGGATGTGAATGCTACCTCATGGATTGAAAACTGGCTGAAGGACCGTAAACAAAGGCTAATGACAAACAGCAACATATTGAGCTGGGAGGAGGTATCTTGTGAACGCTGCAAGGATGACTTTGGTTAGGTCTGAGCTTATTTAACATCTTCATTAGTAATGAAGGAGAAGGAGTAAACAGCGTGTTAATGAAATTCACAGAAGATACTAAACTGGGAGGAGTTGGCAATACCAGTGCAAGAGGAGGAAAAATAACAGAGAGAGGCCTTGCAAGACAAGGGAGCCGGTTCTGAATACAACAGCCGATGTTTGGAAACATCCAGCTAATGCATCTGGGGGGCGGGGGGTGTTTTTATACATAGGGGACTCATGAGAGCAACATTAAAAGCAATCCTGGGTAACAGTGGATGGTAAACACGATACATATACATTATACAGCAGAGATGCAAACAAGGTAGCACAACTGTGAGCTGCGCATATCGGGGCAGGAAGCGGCGATACGGTAATGGCAGCCCAATTCTGCGCCCATTCAGGGAACAGCAAGAATGACAACAGCAACAACATGATCAGCAGGCTGAGGGGACTAATTTACAAAGTCAGATTAAAGGAAGTAAACAAGCTTGGTTAAATGGTATGCTAAAAGTCTGTGACTATCTGAAGGGGGTGAACTCCAACTGCAGAGAGGAATTATCTACTGTGGTTCAAGGGGATATAACCAGGAGAACTGCAACAAAATTACACAAAGGGAAATTCAGGCAGCACACCATGAAAAAAATTGTGACAGTGAAACGTATTAGGTAGTAGAATAATGCTCCCAAAGACAAGAAAATAGCCATACTGTTTGGTGTAATTAAAACTAGGCTGGACAAAATGCAAATAGATTGCAGGGAAGGATCTCACACTGGCCAGGGGCAGATGGACTAGAAGACTTTCTAGTCTTCTCCATTGAAGTCTGTGATTTACGAAGCGTCCACAGGCATTTTTAGGCAACGATCTGTGTCAGAGCACAAACCCCTGTGTGTCTGCCTGGGTGTATCTCTGTATGCTCAAAGCATGTGTCTGTCTGGGCATGTATGTGCATGTGTCTGTGTGTGGGTGAGTTTTGTAGCTGTTCCATTTTCCTTTCAAGCCTCCTTGTCTGCAACAAAAACAGCAGAAACCACCCCAGTTCCCATACCCCTTATACTGCTCATTTTGTTCCATGGCCTGCTCCCTATGATCAGAGGAAATGCCACAGCAAGCATTTTAAGGCTTCTGTGATCTGTGTGTAGTGACCAAACTTAAGACCAACAGAAGTTCAGCACTAAGACCACGTTGCAGCGGGTCCCCTGCACTTGCAGACTGGGGACATAAAGAGGAGCCTAAGTCTAGGCTAACAGTGCTGTGTGAAGGTTTGTGCTCACAGCTGGCTCTCAAGATCCCCTCACAAAACAATTTATGTGGGCAGATACTTCTTGTAGGACATTAACACCTACTGCGGGCAGCCGGGACTGAGGACTAAATGCCCTGCAGAAGGTGATCAGCGTATCACAGAATAAGGCTGATTTCAAGAGAATTCAAGAGAACTCTGCATTCAAGTGTGAACTAATAAGCCAGACACTTTGCAAAGGAAGTAGTTTTCCCTTTCCTCTATTCCCAGTTCCATGCTCTCCTTACCGGCGCAGGTACATCTTCCACGGCTCAGAGAGCTTCTCCTGGACAAGTGCCTTCACTGCCTTGCCCAAGTACTGGGTGGGCTCTCCAGCCCCAGCCTGGCTGCCATCTCCTTCTGTCTTAACATTCAGCAGGTTGCCAAGGCTGGCACTGGTCTTGGACATCTGGAACAAGAAGATAGACACTGCATGAAGCCCAGCATACAGCTGTGGACACTGCCAGTCTGGACCCTCAGGACTGTCCCCCAGAAAGCTGTTGTCTTCAAAGATAAAGAGAGAAGACAAGAAGTCTGCACAGGCTGTCTCAACACGACCAGCAAAACTTAGTAACACCTCACTTTTCTGCATCCTCCACCCAACTATCACAGAGTGCTCAGGTGCCTGTCTAATATTCATGACTCTCATGTAAAGCAATGAAGCATCATGTCTGTTTCACACATGGGCAAAGTGAGGTGGAGAGAGACATACCTGGAGCATGGAAAAGGTGCGCAGGCTTAAACATGAATAACCCTATAAAGCTCCTACAAAACCCTGGTCTCGGTACAGAGCTAGTGATAGAACTGGTAAACTCTAGTTTATTTAGAATCATCTTATCCCAGCCACGAGGATGCCTCCTTCTGTAATTGAAGTGACGATCAGGTGGGGGTGGGAAGTCTCATTCAACTGGGGAAAAATTCTGTCTGCACTTAAGTTCCTGGAAAATTCTTACTAACTTCAGAAAAGACACTTTCTGTGCTATGGACACATCCTCCACAAAGCAGGACTTGGACTCACAACCTGCCTTGTGTGAAAGGCTTCAGATAGATTCCACACAGAGAAGGTTTAGATGTCCAGGTGTATGATGTGCAGGATAGCAAAAAGAAGTTACTTGAGTTCTTAGAAAATTTTCTTTCAGAACAAATGCACAATTTTTCACACCCATTCTTGCTCTTTTGTGCTCTCAATTACCTTCAGTAATAACAGTGAAATTCACAGCATAAATAAAATGCAGGATCGGGCCCGATACTTGCATTATAAACTCCACCCACTTGAGGATCTCGAAGCCCTTTATAAATATCAGTTAATTAAGCCTGACAGCCCCCCTAAATAAACTGCAATCCGCTACAGGAACCCTGGCTATTTGAGGCTCTCTTAATGCCCCTGAAGGTAAAGCCCCTGCTGCTGTGTGGAGACTGCAGCTCTTTATGGCTGGAGTCAGAAATTCAGGTCGTCTTTTTCCACTGCTGTTTGTTGGGCATTCAATTTTTATAAAGGTTTTTTTTTTTTCCCCTAGACAAATACTGAAGGATTCCTCCACAAACAGAAACTGTTTGCAGCAAGAGGAAGAAGCTAGCGTGATGTGAGCACACCGAGCTTGACTTTGCAATCCTTAGTCTTGGAATTGGTTCCTTCAAATCAGCGGGCTCTATTCTTTGCTGGTTTAAGTCATCAGTTAATCCTATTCCTTCTTTAAAAAATGAACAAACCTGAAGAACTCGTATTTTGTACCCGTGCTACACTTACTTTGCACAACATAAAGAATCTAATGCAGGGCTGCACACAAACAAATGCTTATTGCTAAGCATATGCTTAAATCTCATATTGTTCTGGACATTTTCAAGTGAAGTACCTATTGAAACAGAATTTCCCTGAGCTGAGGCCTTCAGAATGACTCAGGACCCCAGACAGCAGACTTACTAAATAGATTTACTCACTAGAGAAAGGGCTGCATATTTGGAATCACTAAAGGGATAATACACAGGAACAAATAAGAAATTAAGCTTAAAAGGAAACATCAAAAACCCCAGTGTAACAGAGAGCCAGCGGAGGAGAAAAGTGGCATAACGCAGAAAATTAAACACCACAGAGAGAAAAGAGTGATGAAATAAGAGAGAAAGGAGGCGAGAGATTACTAGGCAAAGTCACTCTGCCCTCTCTTGAGGGTTATATGGCCTTGATGCACGTAACGCCCAGAGCCAAGGGGATGGCAATAGTTACGCCTGTAAAACCTATCACACAGTAGAATATTAAAGCATGGCTCAAAGGCTGCCCTGATCTCTACCGCAGTTGTATACAACAGCAAAATTAATCTTGGTACAGTAGAATTTATCATGTGAAAAGGAAATATATATTTGAGATGATGTATAATTTAAGGAAAAAGTAAGGAAAAAGAAACCGTGCGTTATCTAAAATAAATATTGTAGAACATGGTAAAGGGGACTCTGTTGGACACCATTACTCATACCAGAAAGACAGAAATGGATGATTTTGGCTCAAAACTTCTAATTTTTTTCTTCTTCTCTTTCATAAAAACAAATTATTTTCCTCCCCCTCCCTCAATGAAAGGAAATGTTTTTAAGTAAATAAACAAAATGAGTAACTATAAAAAGAGAGCGAGAGAGAAGTTGCCAGGTTCTGGAAATAAAAATGAAAAAAAAAAATTCTTTCGAAGCCCTCCTCTGTCTAGAAAGGATGAAGAAAAAAAAAAAAGGTGTCAGAGGCTGCAATATATTTCTTCAGCCAGTTCATTAAATTAATTCGTAAGCAGTGGCTCTGAAATTATACCCGATGAAAAATGGTCTCAAAATTTAAATGGTACAAACTCATCTTATTAGAGGCAAAACATTAAAAAACAAACGCATCTCTTCCCCCCCTCCCCGCCATCGCAGCTTTAATTTCTCTTGGTGGGGGGAATGAAAGGCGTTTGATGGATGGCTCTTACCTTATTCATAAGCGAGGATAAAAGAGATGAATTTGCTGAGACTGTGTGGCCATTTGATTCATTACTGGAACACACAAACCAACAGGGTTTAGTTAAGATGTGCACAGGGACTGTGAGCACTGAGATTAATCCTTCTCCCTTCAAGCTGCCTCACTCCTCACCTGCTGCGTCCAGAGGAAGAGAATGATGCCCACCCTCCCTTGGGCAGGCCAAACTCTTTTACTTGTGATAGCCAAGATGAAGAGAAAGAGGATCCCAAATTGGCAGAATTTAGTTCTTTCAGCTACTAAACTGTCCAAACCTCTTCCTCCGGTGTCCACCCTATCACACTTTTTATTAGCTGACTCACAACCCACCCCATAATTGACTCCATCCCGGTAGAACTTTCAAAAATACGCCACAAAACCGGGGCTGATGCTGATGGAAGACTCCCCCTGCCAGGGACACAATCACTATGGCTACAGCCAAGCATGCCGAAAGGCAACGTTAGTATTTCACATGCAGCACTAATAGTTCTAGTTGACCTAGGACTGGTGGGGTCCCAAACTGAGGCTTGTTTAAATAAAGTATGGAAAGGAGTGTATACAAGGTCAAAGTGGAGCAGGCTCACTTATCCCCAGTATCAGTTCCTCTGCAGTTTTTCTGCACAGGACAATCCCCAAGCACTCCTATTCTCAGTAGAGATGCTGGACTCAGTGGGCCACATGCTTTTAGACAGGCATATTCCCATCTGCGCAAGCACAAAGATTCATCACCATAATGGTAGATTAGCACGTGCCGGAGCCAGACCAGAGCCAGCCGGACACCCAGTTGTTTCACGTGTCCAATTTCTCTGGGAGGTGCCTCTCTCAAACCTCATTCAATGCCCTATTACAGCAGTGCAAAAGCTCCTGCTAAAAGTGTGCTGAAGTGTGGCACTGGAGCAGCCTTCGATCAGCTCGTGATTGCAACGGCAGGAATATCTAAGTGGAAGGAGCTTTGCCAGTAGCCTGTTTTTCAGAAGGGAGCACAAGAGGTGAGGCTCCTGTCAGAGACTCGGTAGGTGCTTGTTGCTTATGCCTGGAGAAGATACACTTGAGGGGGTAGAGAGAGCCTCCCTGCCTACAGTTTGGGGGTGTCCAACTCAGCCACTGTGAAACTGCCTTTCATCAACGTGTTGTGTCCTCTCCTATTACAGGTACGGAAACTTCTCAGAGCTTAATGCTGGAAAGAGCTAAGTGTGCCTGCCTGCGCACTTCTCTCACCCATGATCCTTGACGCTCAAGTCCAAGCTGTGCTCCTGCAAGGAGTCCTGACCGGTGGCAGATGATGATCCCATGGCCTCCACAGGTTCCTGCTTCACCTGAACTGGATTGAACCGTCCGGGAGCTGCTGGTTGTCCATTCCCTGATTGAGAAAGACACCAAAATGAGATGCAAAAATTAAATTAAAAATGTAGGTCTAAAATGAGGTTACAATGGCAAATAAATAAGCTAAATCACTAGCACCAGTGCATAAATGGAAAAAGCAAAGAAAATGTGTGGGGGGAGGGAAGTGCTGGGATTGCTGGTCAGCGTTTATTGCCAAGCTGACATGATGGGTTCTGACGTCCACTCCAGCGTGGAAATTCTTCAAGTGATAATTATTGCAAAATTATGTCAAAGTTGTCCAGGCTATGGGCCCTTTAAAGGAGAAGGGCGGAAGGAGCGTGGGGGAGACCTGATTCTCTGCACAAACTGTCATAACTAATTTGCGGGGCTGCCTCTTAAGCGTTTATTAAAGACTCTGTTAATGCTGAGGCAATGTGGCAGCTTTCGACTGCTAGTCAAGCCCCCTTTCTCGTCCCCAATCCCAGCGTTGCCGTAGCGACAGCAATGGCCCGCCACTGCGCGTGCCCAGCAGGAGCATCTGCCCTGTCGGGGCTATCGAAGGTGACAGTCAATGGGACTGGTTCAAACCGCATGACCTCTTGCCAGCGCCATCACGTTGTCCCCACAAAAAGGGGGAATTCTTCTTTTTTGGGGGGGAGGTTTAGTGCTGAGCCCATGAAAGAGAAACTCAAAGGAAGAGAAAAAAGAGGAAAGTGGGGAAAACGGGAGAACAAATTAAAGAAAAAAAAATTAGGAAGAACAGCAAAGAAAAAAGGAGGGAAAAAAAGTTGCTGACAGGAACATGTCTGCAGAGCTTTTTTCCACAATCCCCAAGTGACTAAAATATTAATTTACCCTCCGGCAGTACAGCTGACGGCGAGCTGCTTCTCAGACAGCAAGTGGCATTTTATTAAAAAATAAAGGAAAATAGTTCCCTCAATGACCTTTCTCTGCTTTAGGAAACAATTTTTCAAATAATAATTTTAAAAGTATGTGAAAGTTCCCCTCCCTCTTTAATCAGATCGCTTCGTCCTACTGCCTCATTTGCTCTCGGGTAGCAGGGAACACGGGCAGCGCTCGCACCCCATGGGCCAGCAGCCCGCCTGCCCTTTCCACATCCCAGGGACGGAGGCAGTGGGGCAGCCCAGTGCCCTGGCGTGCTGCCAGACAGAACCTCCCCTCCACAACCCCTTGTGGCCCACCAGGAGCTGACCATGTTCAGCAGGAGACTGTGGAGGTACCCTGCGCTCTTGAGGGAGCCCCACGTCCCCGCTGGCAGGGCTGGGCACAGGCAACGACTTGCCCCAGGTCCAGGTGGCAGCAGGAAGAGCTCCAAGCTGCCCCAGGGGACTTTTCATTCCCATCCTTTACACCTCTCACGGAAGCCCAGCTTGCAAGAACTGAACAGGAGAAAGGTCTGGTTCGTGGACTGTACCACCACTATCTCCAAACCCACAGGTGGGACAACAGAGCTGGAGCACAGAACCAACCCCCCAGATGAGAAAAATGACTGGCAATGAGCTACAGGATCAACACCACTAGGTCCAGCCAAAACTCAATACGCTCTGCAGAAGAGGGCTTAGGCTGCTGAATGGCCTGCGAGCGCTGCCAAGCTTTTTCTTCATTTCAGTTTTTAATACAGTGCCCCACTCTTTTCAGCCTACAGCAAATGAGGCAACACACATGGCAATGCTCTTCTTTCAGATCTGGTAACAGCCTACTCCATTTGTGGGCAAAGCTGTGTTTCCTGCCTCTCTTCTGGCCAGGTGGATATAGCCAGGCTCCGCAGGAAACCGTGCCAAGACTCCCCTCTTCAAGGGTTAACTGGACACGACCAAATTTATTCTCCCATTTATGTTCCTTCACTACCTCCTCCCCACCTCCAGTCCCATGGACAACTGGGTGGCTTCTCATTCACTCCTCTCCAAGTCATCAGGCACTGCTCTTCCTCCCACCACTAGCACAACTGATGAGGGTGACTCACCTGCTTCAAGTGCCACAGAGGGCTTGAGTGCAGCTGCTGCCAGCCTGGCCATCATAGGAGAGATTAATCCCTTGCTAGCAGAGATCCTTTCCATTATAGATGCCGCTGGAGCTGGAGAAGAAGTAGCTGCTGCCTCACCAGATCCTGAAATGGCCTGGGATGAGGAATCTGTAGGAGCAGATGATGTTGGATTGGTGCCAGAAGAGCCAGCAGTCATCAGATTAGCTGAGCTGGCAGGAAGTGGTGTTGAGACCCGACTGGGGATGATGGGGAAGAAGGATCCAGCTGTTCCAGGAAGAGCTGAGTTGGAGAGTGCCAGGGCCAAGGGTATATTGCTGGGAAGAGCCTGGGACAGCAGGCCAGAGATCTTGGTGGCTGGTGTCATGCTGTTGGCAGACTTGCTGGCCTGTGAGGAAGCAAGCTCAGCACCAGATGAGGGTGCAGCTGGGACTATCAGAGAAACGGAAGACTGCTGACTGGTGGGGGAGGCACTCAGGCTGGAGTTCTTCGAGCTCATAGCGGAGAAGTCAATAAGGTCATCATTACTGGACTCCTCTTGCTCATTATCCTTGGACCCCAGGAGAGAGGCAGGCAGGCCCAGCACTCCTGAGCTCCGGATGTGCCGGCGCTCATGTTTGCGTTTATGGGAGGTCATCTGGCTGGTGGAGGTGAAGGTGAAGCCACAGCCTGCCCTTATGCAGTGGAAGTGGTTGGTGGCCTTGCTGTAGACACAGCCCTCATACTTGCATTCCTCATACTTGTAGAACTTCTTGAAGCCATCCTTGGCATAGGCATCATCTTTGATGTGGTAGCTCTTGTGCTTCTCAATGTCACACTTGTTCTTGAAGGTGAACGTACACCCAGGTCGCCTGCAAGGGCATCGAGGAGGAAAGGGTGGTTGGCTGTGTGGGCTGGGAGCACAACGCAACTGCTGTCACCTGCCTCCCTCTGGGATGAGGACAGGGGCCAGTATGGGACAAAAGGGTTGAGGAGCTTTATGTGGGTTAACCTGTGACACCAAGGCGAGCAAAAACGCTGCCATGTGAGAGAGCTGGGAAGCTTACTCCACCCTGAGGAACAGCCACAATAACATGGGGATGCAGGTACCCACCACTGAAAGTTCCAACCAAACCAGCAGCTAAAGGGGGACTAAGGTACAAACTGTGCTTTCCTACTCTTCCTGAGAACAAGACAAATCAATAGAAGAGCATTTGTGTACAGAAGGCAGAGTATGGCCTGAAAGGGATGAGCTGGCTGACTGCTGGCTGGAGAGAACTCCAGCATGGAAGCGCCATTAGCAGTGTATTAATGGCTGACTTCAGTCAAACTCTGAAGAGGGCTGTGGTCTCTTTCACAAATGATTCTAAGACATATTTTCTAGTAGGTACCCTTTCCCCAGATCACCTCAGAGCACACTTCTGCCTTCAGAGTGGTCTGTGGCAAGATGCTGGAAATCACATCTGCCCTGGCACGTGAGCTCTCTCAAAAGCAGCACTGAGGTCACAGCAGGGAAAACCAAGTCTCTCTGTATACTTCTGAATTTATGACTCGGCAGATGAAGGCAAACAGACCACGCAACTCTGAGGCAGGATCCCTCCCCTTCCCTGCTCTCACCTGCAGTGAAAGTGAGTGGTTTTCTGTCCGTAGAACTGGCATTCCACAGTGCCGCAGTCCTCTGTGGCACGGAACCGCTGAAACCCGTCGTTGATGAGCTGCGTGTTCTTCTTGTGAAAGTTCTCATGGGTCATCACGTCAGAGGTGCTTGTATAGACCTTGTTACAACCCACCTACCCCAGGCCAAACAAGGAGTCATCAGCACAGTGTTTAACAGCCTACCATTATTACCAGCAATAATAAACACGAGCAGCACGCACACATTTAATAGTTCCATTTGTGCACTTCTCCTAGGAGTATTAAGTCATCACTTTAATTCCCAATCTAAAAACTGATAGAGGAGTTGTGAAAAATACCCAACTTTCTGGGCACGAAACAGTAAGAAAAAAAGGGGGAGGATGCAAAGGGGTAAAAGACCAGCTACAGATCATCACGCCTGCTTAGGGAGGCAGTAGGCAGGGTTCCTGCTCTTAAGGAGAAAAGAACGCTGACAGATGCCATTGCTTTTTGTTATCTTGGAGCGACACCGAGCGAAGTAGGACTTTCATCTATTTGGGGAATACAAAATTGAGTGGGAACGAGTTATCTACCTCTTTAGTCCTTCTGGGAGGCAAGGCAGGGTGGTGCAACACAAGGCCAATCTTTTGAGCTTGTAATATACAGGTTTCATTCTAGCAAAGCACAAACCCTATGTTCAGCTGGTCTTAGCAAACCGGTGACTTTTTTTTCCCTGTCACTGTTCAAGACTACCACTTCAATAATTTTAAACTCGTGCAGCAAATGGGTATGGTGTGACGAGGACGGAATGCTGAAAACCTGCCTTCCTCTGGGTAAAGCGGGCAACTTTGCCATATTGAGTAAAAAAAGAGTGGAATCCGAAAACGTCCTCAGCCCTGCTGAGGGAGGATTCTTTTTTTTTTCTTTTCTTCTCTAGCACAACGTGTGCCAATGCCTGCACCATCTCAGAAGTGAAGAGAACGAAAACACCACCTCTTAGTTCAGCCCAGGTTGATTCAAACAGGCAGTAACAAAACCCATGACAAATACCCAGAAAAAAAAATAAAAAGGATCTCCAGCTATTTCCAATATAAAAGAGCCTCTCTCTCTCCACACTGACACCTTGAAAAAAGACAGACCCTGCACAGCATTAAAAAAAAGAATTAAACAAAAACCTCCTCAGGAATAATTTGCAATGCAGCTCTTGGTGCTAAAGCCTAAAAAAATGTCAGTTTATATAAACAACTAACTGAATTTTATCCACACCAATTATGGACATAAAGAAAAAAAACGCCATGAGATGGATGGCACAAATTCTGCCATTTAAGCAGTATTTTCTTTAATTGGGAGTTTATATTCAGACACCTTTCCTGTAAGACACTGCTTACACGGGCATTATTTTACTGGAAGACAGTGGGCACAGGATGGAATTACCCATATATAGTTGTGTAAACGAGGGTCTCTATTTGAACTTGGAGTGACTTAAAGGTGTGAAACACTCCTCGTACTCTTAAAAAAAAATTAAACAAATCCCATCCTGGTCAATTGAAGAAACTAAACAATCAATATTATGGAAGCATAACAGAAAATGTCCTCAAGAGAAAGTCACATGAAGTTCCCAATTTATCAAATGTTGTAAGCACATGCTTTAACCAGCCCCTATTCAGGCCAGTACTTGAGTGCATGCCTAACATTTAAGTATGTGCTTAAGCCCCATTGACTTCAGAGAGCTTACCTGACTTCAAGTTAAACATATGCTGAAGTCTATCCCAGCAAAGCATTTAAGCATGTGATTAAGGCCTTGTGACTTTAACTGGGGTCTTAAACGGATGGGATAGGGCAGGAAGCGAGACCGCAGTTTTTCAGAACAGAAAAGCTTGCACCAAGGGTTGCCTGATTATTCTACAGCACATTCTTACGGCAATGGTCAAGGCCACAATTCTAATGAAACAAGTACAGATCAAACCCTCTTATCTGGGGAATGATCAGGGTAAGACCCAAACAATCTGGTGCGTCCATGTCTAAAAACAGTAAAGGCGTCACAGTTACACCTACGCAGCAACTCCAACTCTGGTTACGCTGCTGTTGAAGCCTGGCTGGCTCCTGAAACAATGCTCCCAGCCTACACCACAGACAAGTACCACTGGTGAAGGAGATGGAGAACCAGGGGTGTTACGTCTAGATATGTGACAATAAAGTTTAATTATTTTAGAAATTGATTATGGAGGAAATTAACCCAGTGTTAAAGGGCAGATGTGTCACAGAAAAGCCTGATTTCAAGGATCAGATTTGAGTAGAGGCAGTGCAGTGGCATCGCAGAGAGGTCCCTGAATCTCAGAGAACGGGACTTGTTTGAACAAGTGAAGTCCAAGACTGTGAGAAAACCCTGAGACCTGCTTTGCCTCACTGCGTCCACGAGGCTTCTACAAACAGAGAAAGGTGCTTCCCTTCGCCCTGCCCAGCACTTGGCAGGGCAACTGAGGGCAGGGCAACTGAGGACAGGGCACAGAGTCTTCAAAGAGGTGCCTGGATCAGAAGTGAGCAGGACAAGCTAGGAACGTCGCCCCTTTGCCTCAGGACAGCCCCTTGCTCTCCAACAGGGAAGCGCTGGGCTGCCTGCACTCAAGAATCCTTTCGGTCCACCCCAAAAAGGACCCAGCTCAAACAATGGCGCTCCATTTGCCTCACGTGCTACCACCTATTCCCCAGTCCAGCTGTTACCTGCATGCAGTGGTAGTGTGTGCTTTTCCCATTCAGGTGGCAGCCATGATAGTACACGCTACAGTCATCCAAGGGGCTGAAGCGCATGAAGCCGTGCTGGAGGGAATTATCACGTTTCTTGTGCATGTTGTAATGCCGAATCACATCCTGTTTACTAGTGAATCTCTGGAGAGATACAGAGACAGACAGTGAGACACACGTGATGGGAGTGGGTGAGTAATCCTGGGGGCAGGGTGGTTTTTTTTTTGTTGTTGTTGTTAATAAACTTATGGTACGAGGCGTTTAAAGCTCAGCAGTAATCACCCCAAGAGAGTCAGATTAAAGAGGAATTGTGTGCATGTATCTTCTTGGTAAAGGGAAAGTATATACACATGAAAAGATGTAGAGTAAACATGACACCGGGGTGATGTCCAGAATATGCTCCCTGCAGCTTTAAGACTGCCATTCTTCTAACATAACTTTAGCTGCTACTATCTCAAGAACTGCTATAGTTAGAAAGAAAACCGGTGAACTAAACAGCCTACAAGAGAGTAATCCAAGCTTCCAAATCACTCACTGTAGTGGTTAGCAAGACACTGGCTGCCACATTCATGTCAGACTAGAAATTGGGAGAAACACTCTGCTCTTTTATAGTATCTTCCCATTTTAAGTCTTGTGCCTCCCCTACAAGGTACGATGGCTTTATTAGGAAAACAGGGACACAGACTTTCTTCCAGTCTCAGAAAAAGATGGTTGTAGAGCTCAGAGCTTAATCTGTATGACCAGAATATCCTTTTCAGCCTTTTACCTGCTTGAAGTAATGAAGGGGTACCCCACTGTCAAAGCAAGCTAAGTGCCTTTAAAATGAAGCTTTTCATTTCTATTTCCCACAGACATCAATATTTAACAGTGAAGGTGGGAAAGTAAATCTGATTTTTTTTAAAAAAAAGAAATCAATATCCATTTATTTTGAGGAGTAATTGAAAAGGCCTGTATTCTAATGTTTAACAACTTTTCTAGTCTCCCTCATAGGAAACAAATGATTATCACTTCCACTCTTTCCTCCTATAATATCAATCCTGATCAATCTCATTGGTATTGACATGGGAATATATGGATATAGATTTCAACAGGAATCCCTTGGAGGCTAGAGGTATGATTTCCCAGGGTGTACATACAGGATTGCTATTGCCAATCATCGTTAATTTGTGCCCACTTATTACAGAGTGTTACTTATTCTAAAATATATCTCAGCCATAAAATAATTTGCATTTTAAAAAGCAGCCTAAATCCTTATTCCCTGCGAGACCAGACAGCTCCTTTGCAAGCAGCTCCCAGACTCCTTAGGAAATAATCATGAGGCCAATCATAATAATAGGTTTTTCTGTCTTTCCATCCTTTGTGTTTCTCTCTTTCTGGTGCAGAGATATCCATGTCACAGTTGGGACAGACTCATCTCGATTAACAAATGCCAGGCTAGGAGGACCACTACACACATCCCAGAGACAAACTCTCCTTTGATCAATAGAAACCCACAGTCAAGCTCGGCAGATCCAGATCAACTTCCTAAGCTGTGGTCAGACTCACTCCTTTGAGACCCAAAGGTCTCCTGGGGTAGGGCTGAAGTTGTGTCTGACGCACAGTGGAGGCAAACTCTGGGATTCCCACTTACACACATGCAGCCTGACCACAGAAATGGCAGTGTCAAACTCCCAGACCTGGGAAGAGGGTAAACAAACACAGCACGTGACTCGGCTGGCTTGACGTCGCTACCCTGGCAGTTCTCCCAGTAATTACAGCATCGCACATGCTCCTGCCCCCACGCTTTCCCCGCAAATCCCGGGCTGCTGCTGGTCTTATTGGGTGTTTTGTTGCAGATACTGCTGCTACAATGTCACTCGGGCAGCAGGAGGGAGAGAGACATACTAACAGATCAGCATTCCCTAGTTTCAGGCACAATTTGTAGCACAGCAGAATTTATTCTCTTGGTTTCACTGATGTAAATCTGGAGTGGTTCTCATTGACTTGAGCTGATCTATATTCTGCTCTTTATTACAGCGGTCTGCGTTTGGTTAAATGGTGTTAGATTAGGTTAAATGGGAACAAAATAGGGTTCTAGTAAGTTCAAAATATATCTTGCTCTCTCTTACAGAGTGGAAAAGCGAAGGGGCATGTGCATGCACAGGGGAGGAAAGCGAGGAGGACACACCCCTCCCCTAGGCTATACCCCTTTACATTCAGGTAGCTCTGCTGATAACTTTTTACCACCCTGTTACCTGGTAGTTGCACTCTGGGTCAAGGCAGTGGTAATGTTCTCTGTACTGGTACGCACAGTGTATATGTCCACAGTGCTGACTGCCAGAGAACCTGTAAACACGAGAGGAGGACAAGAGAAAGAAAGAGAATAAAACAGTGTCCTGACAGTACTGCCTGTAAGCAAGTTACAAATAAAGTAAGGTCCCATTCCTGCTTTCATCCCACGTTTATGGCATTAAACCCCATCTCCTTTATCCCCTCCAAGGACGGTGACCCCCCACTTTCCTTTTCTTATTTGTCACTATTTAAGGGTGCTTCTTGAGGAGGATCATTCAGGTCTCCTATGTCCCTAATCTGTCTGTCTTTGCCTTTGAAATTCATCTCCATTACCTAAGTTGCTTACTTGGGGAAGAGTAAGAAATGCGGGTTTCTTGAATTAAGTATCATACAATTCTAAAATTCTCATGTGTGAGTTTAGATACCACAGCAGCGAGTTTCACAAATCTCCCATGCCAGGAAACAAATAAACATCGGCCAAATATGGATTCTAAATTTTAGGTATACAGCCATCTAGTAGGACCTCAGAAAAGCTCAGGCATTCATTTGTTTGTATGAGTTATGTCTCAAGGCTTTTTTTTAATCACAGTATGGTGTCACGCTACAGAGAAGATTGCAAACCAGTGGGTTAGATGGTAAGCCACACAGATAGGAGATGACCACAGCAAGATTACATAGGAACTTTCAGTAAGATGGACAGATCAATGGAGAGGCAGGTGAGATGGATCACCAGGAAGAGAACGAAGTGTTACAGGCAGACCATCTCAACCCTGCATGCCCATCTCCTCCCATGCACGACAGCCTCACTAATCACTATTTTGAATGTGGATACAGTATTTGCTCACCACAAAAAATCGTGCAATGCAAAAGAACAGGGTTTTCAGCCGCCTTTGAGTGCAATTAGGAGGCAAGAAGCAACAGCCAACAACATGCACCCAATCCGTTTCTGCAGGCCACCACTGAGCACTCCACACAGCACATGTGGGAACTCCTGACATATAGGGTGGAAAAAAACCCCAGAAAGGCAGAAATGCCATATAATATCTACATACAAACAGACAGTACATGGAATGTATTGACTGACAGACACATCAGTAATTGGCAAAAGGGGATGATCCAGTATGAACTCTCTGATGCATATTCGAGAGGATCCTGGAAGAGCTGAAAAGCTTGAAAGGGAAAAGCAGTGGAGAGAAGGGGAATCAGAGGGGAAACATTCAAAGATAAAGTACCATCTGCTCAAAGGTTCCTCAAAGGTTCCTCACGTCACTTAGTGCTAAACACAGCGGGAGTGCATATGATAAAGGGCATGGGAAAGAAACAAGGAAGGACAACGGGTAAAAAGGAAAAATCAGAGGAGGGAGGGTGTCCTGGGGCAATCAAGGAACAGGGCAGGAGCAGGGAAGATTATGGATCATCATGAGGCGAGGTAACGCTACAGGATAGAAAAAGTCGTGATGAAAAGCAGTACTAAATAAGGCATTCGTGAAGCACAGTAAGGAAGAGGAGGTCAACTGTGGAGACAGCAGGGCCTCTAGGAGATGGAAAGGGGACTTAATTGACAGAAAAGATAGACATTGCTAAAAAATTAAATGACTTCTTTGCCTCAGCATTCACAAAGGGAGACAGGGACAGATGCCAGGAGCAGACATGCCTTTCCCTGGGGAAGGAAAAGAAATACTGCAGGAAATCAGGATCACGTCAGAACAGGTGATTGAGAAACTGGAACAAACCTCAGCAGCAGAGAAGAAACAAACCACAAGGCAAACAGCAAGGCTGGCTGCACAAACAAAGGTGTGGAACTGAAAGCAGAGGAAGCAATTCCTCCCCAACACCTGGGCAACTGCGAGGCTAGTACAGGGCTAGCACAGGGCACAGGCAGCGGCCTGAGTCACCAAGGCACTAACCAGGTACACGCTGCTCGGCAGCAGATTGAACCAACTAGTCCTGCTAGTCTGGGGCTTTATGTCAGCAGCACCACAAGCAGCTTTAGAGGGAAGAAACTGCTCTGTGGAAAGCTTCCTCCCTATTCCACTGCTGAGATGAGGAAGAGAGAAAAAAGGGCTGTGCAGGGCTGGAAAACTGTGAAGCACAGGCCAGGCAGAGAGAACAGGAAGGTAAAGACCTTGCTGACAAACATGCACCTTTGAAGCAAAGCAGTCCAAAATATTATGAAAAGTGAGGATGCAAATTCATCAGAGATGCCAACTGCAGTAAAAGAAGGGCCAGACACCGAAGGGAGCTGACTGTATCAACGAGTTACCTGGAGCACCCTAGCAGGAGTAACTCACAGGCTCAGCTCTAAAAGCGACAGCTAAACACATGCTCTAGCACTTCAAACTCCTGCCCTCCCTTCCACGTGCCACGGAAAGGTGTGTGTGTAGCGCAGGAAGGGAGAGGCAAGGGTTCTACCAGACCGTGTGCTTGGGGAAGGAGGGAAGCGGCAAACAGCACAAAGGGGAAATTCTGCTCTTGCAGCCTGTAAGGTTAGGCTCCTAAAGGGTTATATTTATCCCGTGTTTCTTCTGACACTTGAAACAGTTCAAAGCTATTAATTTTTAAAGCACAGCATCTGTTTAGCTTTTTCATAACAGGAAAGCTTACACACCACACACTTACACACATACACATGCACACATTTACATGCACATACTCTAAGCTACATCAACAACCCTCTTAATTTACATGACTGTACCCACAATTTCCATGCACACGAACAGACACAAGCACACACACCTACACCAAGCAAACTCACAGACCATTTAAGCACACCAATACGCGAATCCAAACTGCTAAATTGTCCATACAGGCACACAGATTCATTTTTACATGAACAACCCCTTCCCTTACTTTAATTGGTTCACTTTTTTTTTTTTTTGGGGGGGG